>NDXZ01025801.1:0-18375 GCA_003055125.1 Paykullia maculata | reverse complement strand
GCAAAAAAAAAAGACGACTGACTAAAATTTTGTGAAAATGAACGATTTCACTTAATTGTAAATAAATTCAAAAATAATCTTTCGATTTTTATGCCCGGTATCTCATTTTGTTGCTATTAGATGTGGCCTTGCGATAAGGTAATAAAACTGAACAGTTTTTGCCGATTTCGATTTTTTATTATTTTCTTAAAATCAAAAAATTGATATTTTCACATAAAAAATAAATTTTTTGCTTTAATTTTTTATTATAACTCCGAAACTACTTAGCCTATTGAAACATAATATTTAAACGAGTTAAAGGATATGTAAATTTAATTTTTCCTATGTTTATTTTAATAATATCAGACTAACATTTTTTTAATTATCTCTAATTATGTGGAGAAACATCTAAAAAAAATCTTTAATTTTACTTAAAAATTAAAAAAAAAAAAACTTCACCATAGAATTGTAATTGTAAAATTTTACTATTTTTGTACTTCGGTAGCCATGATACATGAAATCTATAAAGTAGTTATTCAAACCTTTTTTTGCTGTTGACCTGTGTTATATGTATATGTTGGTGATGGGTTAAAAATCCATAGCGATTAAAAGATAATTTATAGCTATAGTGAAGTTTATTATAGATCAAAAATAAGAAACTCCTTATTATTTATACCATATTTTATTTGAAATATAGAATTACCATTTCTGGTCGTAAACATTTTTTTTCAGGAAAAACGCCTTTCTTTAACCGATTTTTTAATAACTTTTTTAATGACCTAAATATAGATACAAGTTGCCAAGGATCCAATTTACGTATACAATTTCATCAAAAAAAGGGCTTTAACTTTTGCAATAAAATAATATTTTTTTACTGAAATCGATCCCATTGTCAGCACACGACAAACAACAGTTTTTGCCTGTCACTGTCATGTTTTTATGTATGTATGTACGTTCGTATGAACATTTTTAATTTGGTCTACTGTTATATGGTCACTTGTATTTAATATCTTATCTTATACTTGTACATATGTTTATAATGTTGTAGGTTTTTTTTTATTATTTAAAACATTTATATGTTTCCTTTAAATATTTCGTCTTGGTTAGAGAGTGTAACATTTTGCTACCTCTTCTTGTTAAATATTACAAATTAAAAAAAAAATCTTACTGTTTTGTGTTGGGTTTAGATTTCAGCCTTTTTTTACAAAAAAAAAAATTAAAAACATTTCAAAAACCAAAGTTTTTGTTTCGCTATTACTGGTTGTTGCTGTTAAAGTTACAAGGCGTTTACTTTTTGTTGTTGTTGCAAAGAGGTCATGAAGATCATTTAATACGCGCCTCTTACTTGCAATTCACTTAAAACAACATCAAATTGAACAATAACAATATAAGTTGCTGCTGCCATTGTATTGTGGCAATTTTGGTTTGTGCCACATCTTAAACGTAATACTTGTATGTATGTATGTATGTCTGTGTGCCACACTTTCAAACTAAAAAATATAACAACAACGTTTATTAAGCAGGCACTCATGCATATTTGTTGCGTTGCCTTAAAGCACACACATGTTACACTTGGTCTAAAGCAGAGGCTTCTAATCTGTTTTAAAACATTTTGTCACATTTTCACTTATAGAATAATTCCAATAAATAAAGAAATATTTCAACATATACATATAGAAAATATGTATTTTAAATAATATTATTATTTCTTAAGACGAGCAAATGCCGTCTGTAAAATGTGAAATCAGTTAATAATGCCATCGTCCTCTCACCATTGCTGCACCTCTAATATATCGTATAAAACTTTGCAGACTTCGGATTTGACACCTCAGATATCATTTTACACTTTAGCATAGATGGAGAGTGGCATTTCCAATTAAAGATTTTATATTAAAAGCATTCTAGCCTATACTACAATTTGGGAACCTCCGCTTTAAACAGCAATAAACAGATTTTATTTTATACGAAAATTAGGTTCATTAGAGAAGCTTGTCATTCTGAAAATTAAGAGCACCAGTTTTAACAAGAAAGTAAGATAAAAAGGATAACAACTTCTGGCAGTCAAAGTTAACTATGCATTATGCTGACAAAGTTGTTGTCTATTGTTGCGATAGTGAACGAAGTTGGTAGTAGTTGTTGCGATAGTAGCTTGATTAAACTTTTTCACAGCAGAAACAAACAGTATTATTTTATGGGCATTTTGCAAGCTACAAATTAATGTGTTATTTCTAAACAAGAAAATATGTAAGTGATGAACTCAACTCAAGGAAAGGTTTTTCTTTTTAATTGGTAACAAAATACCAGATTTTTCACAGTCGATTATATAAAAAACAGTAGAATTAAGCACAAAGTGGCAAAACCTTAAACTTCAATATTTAAACTCAATGAACTAAAACTATTTTAATATGCTTTTATTGGCTTCACATGCATTACTTAATGCAACCAATTAAGACGTGTGATCAAATTTAAGTTTTGCATTTATTTATTTTGATTTTTAAACGATTTTTTTTAATCTTGCACATATTGGAAATACAATTTTAGGATTTTAAAAGTTGATAGGTCCAAGTCTATGCAAAAAAAAATTTTTTAACTACTTCTAGAAAGCAAAGTAGTAGTACTTTGCTTTCTAGATCTTCTAAAATATGAATGCTCAAGTAAAATAATATTTAACTTTAAGTTAAAGCATCCTTCTAATCGCGACTATTCGTATGTCTTCGCAAATATTTCAACCAAGAATTAATTTTTAATTAACCGATTAGCGAAAACTTATTTCTCTATTAAAAATATCTTAAATGAGCAACAATAACTTGCTTTATTTTCAAAAAAATTATCGGTTTTCTTATTTAAAATACTCACATATATCCTACATATAAAATAATAGAGGTATTCACGTTGACAATTTTAATCTTACGAAAGTCCGAACATTTACTTATGTTGACACAAGTTTTTAGCAACAAGAAAAAGTTTCCGAATATAAAACAAATTTTCGGTTCTAAAATCTAAAATTTTTTATTTTAATCAAGAATTTGTGTAATCTATATATCGTCACCTAAAATCCCAAAAGGCCTTAACAGCCAAAAAATTTAAAATAAACTTTTTAATTGATTTTGATGTTGTTAACCAAAATACATCTTTCCTTAAAATTTTATTCATACATATATGATCAAAAATACCGATTTTACTAATAAAATCCAAAAGCCACCTAGAAAAAAATATTTTTAAGTTTATAAGGCTTCTCCTGTAAAAAAGTAAAAAGTGAACTTACGGCCTTTTAGATTTTACGTGACGATATATAAAATAGTAACATGACTGATTGACCGAAATACTGATTGATCAACGCACACCCCAAACGCATTCAGCTAGAGATATGTGCTTTGGACTATGGGTTTCTCTCCTGTTGTATAGATCCACTAACAAAGAATTCAAATATTAAGGGGGTAAAAAGGGACAATCGGTCATCTTATATCTGCTAAACAAAACAGGATACAAACAAATTTAAAAAAGCATTTTATTCTACTCAAAAAAATAACTTAATAGGCGTCTGGTACTTTTTTGAAGTTTAAAAACCTGGTTGATAAAAATAGGGTAAAAAATATATTTTGGTACTTTTTTGGGCCCTTATAACTACTAAACCAATTAACATAGAGACATAATTTGAACGACGTTCACTTCTCTAAAAAAATCAGAATACGTTTTCGGTACTTTTTGAAAACTCTAACGTATTGGGATAAAAACTGAAGATGAAGAGTACAAAAAAGGGAAAAAATGGGAAAAAGTGTTAATTAGTAAAAAAAAACTGGTTTCATTTGAAAAAAAATTTACGTGGTAGGAGAAGGTGATACTTTGAGTAACCAGTTTGGGGTGGCGAAGCAGACCGAACCCAAACAAGTATTTTATATATTTTAAAAAGACTTTTCGTTTGATTTTGATTATTTTATTGTTTCTTTCTGGCTGTAGGGTTGCTACGTATAATAATGAAGTATTTTTGAAGCCTTTCTACCCAATAATACATAAGTCGTATGCACAAAATGTATGCACTTGGTAAATGGTAATGCAAAGAGCAAAATATACTGTTAAATTATTTTCTGCAAACATAGTTGGCAGGTATTATGTTTGAGAAACAACATTGCATTTAGAAAACTTGGAAATATTTAAACTGGTGTCATGTGAATACCTTTAATTACTTCGACACAGTTTTAGGCCCCACCCAACATTTAATTAAATCCTCGTATTTCTTAATTTATATTTTCTCATTTAGCAGAGAAAAAAAACACAAAACTCACATATACAACTGATGTTGCACCCAAAGTGTGCAATAACAATGATTGATGTCTCCGAAATTGAAATACAATAACGGCATTTAATTTAAATGCAACAATAACAAAACAATCGTCAGCAACATAAAACAGGTCGTTAACGAAGACAGACGGACAACAATGATTATATGCCGTCAACAAAAAAAAAAAAGAAAAAAGCACCAAAGAAAGAAACTTTTTTTCGAACGATTTGCATGTTGGCACCTTTAATTTTTTCACTTCATTTCTTGGTTTAATTCTTTATAATATTATTTTTGAAAGATTACGAAAGTATTTAAAAGAGAAACACTTCAAAAGATGCATACATATATTTAAAACTAAAATCTTTTGTGTGCCTTCATTTTTCATCTGATAACTTTACTTTATTTCAAAAACTTAAATGAAAAATGAGAGAAGTGGTGTTTTCAGTTTCAAATTAATGCCAAAAATATCAAAAAAAAATTATTATGAAATGTTTTCAAATTCTTTATTTATTTATTAAATAAGAAACTTTCAACAGACTTAAGAAGACTATACTGCACTAATGAAGTTATTTAAAGTATAAATTCTTTGAAAAGACAATTACATTGAATAAAAGATTTAAGGGAACTTAATGACATTTAAATAAGAAAAACATTTTTTTTAATTTAATTTGGAAAATGTTTAAAACAAAATATGGTATTTTACTAATGGACAATTAATAATTTACCAATAGTTTCAATTTGTATCTTTTTTTAATAAGATGTTTAATAGGTATGTATGTATATGAATTTTGATTTTATAGGAAACTAAAAAGCAGTCAGCTACATCGTTAGGAGAGTTTTCTAAGTACAGTACTGTGCAATTTAATGACTGTGCATTTACAAAATGTATTTGTTTTCTTATAATAAATAATTATTGTTTTTAATTATAACTAATTATTTAATTAACAACATGAAAAAATCTTACCCATAAAAGAATTCAAATATAAGTTAAATTTATATAAAGAAAAATAGCAGGAATTTTAAATTTATTTAAGCGATTTATTATTTTAAAAATTATAAACGTTAAATTGGCTGCTAAAAATACACAAACCAATTGAAAACGCTTAAGAATAATTTCAAATTAATTGAAAATAAATAAACCTTAAAGTTTGTTGAAATTGATGAAGGCATTAATTGTGTTGAATTATTTTACGCAATAAAATTGGATCGATGGTAAAGATTTAGTTTCTTTCCCTATGCCTATGACACTAACCTTTTTTAATCATTTGATGTTAACTATTTAGTTTTTCTTTTAAGTTTTTTACTTAACTTTTGATCATTTATTTTTCAAAATTTAAATGTACCAACAGGCTGGAAAAAATACCTAAAACTAATTTTTAGGAGTTTCTACTTAGCAAACGTCTATCTTCACTATTACTCTTCTGATTTCATGTCCCTAAGTTCACCAAAAATGTTTATGCACTAAATTAAAAATGGTCTATTATCACTTAGCCCCTTTTAAAGTTATTAAGCTCAAGTTCTTAGCACATGTCATCTCATCAAAATTTTGTCATGAGACTCAAACTTAGCAAATCTAATCATACTTATATGGAGAGCAATACAAATACTCAATTAATACATTAAACTTTGCTCTTTTTTCGGTGCCTGAGTTTCAAATAGTACCTTGTTTGTTAACCTTCTTCGTCGAATCGACTAAGTTTACTTATTATTTGCACAGTTTTCAACTTCTCTAATTTCACTCTTTTCAAACTCTGTTCCCCTACCAAACACTCATTTAAAAAAATATGAATAAAATAATGTTGTTTGCAACAAAACTTTTGGAAAAAAAAACAAAAAAAACCCCAAAAGGCAGATGAAATAAAATAAAAATATGTTTCGACTTTTATGTTACTACGATTGCAATGAGTGTCCAAATGACTTCGGGCAGTCGTTATTGTTTTCTGCTCTGTATATCGGCGACTAAAATGCAAAATGATGTAACGACAATTTCATCACTTTCAAGATGTGATAAAAAAAATGCTTTTTTAAATTAGTGTTTGCAACTTATTTTTTTATTTATGCATATGTACTTATGTATCATCAAATTTTTATAATATGATATTTTGTATTTCAGGTGACCATATATACATAAACATACATAAATATGTTTTTCTTTTTTTTAGGAAAACTAACTTAAACGCTTGACTAAACTAAATGACTGACAAAATGTCCACTTATGTGACTGTCCATTTGTCTTTAAGGCATCTTAATATAACAAAATATGTGAAGAGAACTTTAAACGAACAACAACAAATAGTGCAAATAAAATCTAAGAGATACATATGTATGTATATGCATCTTTGTTTTTATTTTTATGCAACCAACATACTCAGCATATAAACAGAGGAGGTGATAAAAAGAATTGCAGCGAAAATCTTTCAAGTCACAAGCAAGAACAATTCATATTCCTTAGTAAAACATAAAAATAAGACCTTTTTTACATTAATTTAGCGTTTAAAAAACTGCAGTCAATATGTATGGAAAAGCATCTGTTTGCTTTGCTTTTTCATACATGTTGACTACAGCTTTCTAAATCCTGCATTAATTATTAAAAAGTGAAATAAAATAAACATTTTATTATTAAGTTGTACGTTGTTATGTCAAAAAGCATAGAAAATTACAAATAAGTTTCCGTAAAAACAAATCTTTACCAAATTGAAAATGTAAAAAAATCTTTAAAATTAAAAATTTGATAACAGACCATATTTTTTTAATTATTTTAATTTAATATTAAAAACTACTTAAAATATTCCTAAAATATTTACTCTTGCTTAATTGTGCTACTTTTCTGAATCCCACTGTAAAGGCTATATATAAATTTTTTATTTGCCTTCATTTGCTAAGCAGAGACACATCATTTGCGAAATCAAATGAAAAAATGAAGAAGAGTTCTTATAATTTGGTTAAATACGTTTTCTTAACATATTTCTTCTTGGTGTTGTTGTTTTTGTTATTGCGTTAGTAGTTGTTTTCGTTATTGTTGACGACAAGGAAACATATATTCATTTAAATGTAGTCACATTAACTACAAGTACTACACACACATTCAATGTTGCACAATGGAGTGGAAACAAATCACTAACTGAACTAAAAGACAGTTGAACTAAATTTAAACTTAAACTTAAATAGAATTGAACTAAAAAGGAAATAGAAATATAACTTAAACTGGACTATAACTGAGAATAGAAGTAAATTTAAATATTATTTTAACCAAAATCGTTTACACCCATTGTGCAAGCATTTGTATTCGTTTAAAATTATATTCTATATCATTTTTGGATGGATGGATGCTTTGGCTGAGTATTCAAGTGGATACTAGAGTGTCTAGAGAAGAAGTACTTGGTACTTCTTTAGCATGTCGAAATGTTTAGTTTCAGCAACAAAAAAGACTAAGAGACAAGATGAGTTAAGTTAAGACTATAAAAATAACATGCCAAAATCTATTTGGACGCTGTGGCTCATGCAAATCATGATATTACAAACAGACATGCATTTTATGGGACCCATTTCATATACAACTACAACTACTACAGTATCTGTTTGTTACGTTTGTCTGCAGGTATGTATGTATGTATGTCTGTAAGTGATTTGGTAATGAAGTAAATATTTGCTGCCGCAGTGGTTTAGTACGAAATTCAATAATAATTGTTTCCATTCATTTAAACATCGATATTTTTATATTTAATGGGAAGTTAAATAAAATTCTCAACTTTTTTTTTTTAAATTAACGTTTTGCAACTGGGTATTTGTATGTTTGTAGGAATTATTTAAAGAACGTGTTCTAACATTAACTGGTCAATGGACATACATGACTTTAAATTTGTTGCATGTGTTTCGACTTTTATTTGCAAAAAAAAACGAATTGTTAATAAAATGATGACGATGAATACAATTTGATTGATTAAATGGTAAAAATAATTAAATCGATTGACTTGATAAACATGCCATATACATACATATGTACATACCATCTGTCGAACATTGTTGTTGGTTGGAGAAGTCGTTAAAAGACCCTAACAACCAATTCTCCCAAGAACAAGTAAAACGACATTTTTATTTTTAAATAGAAATAAACATTTATGAATTTAATTAAATATACAATTGATAAATGTCAAATATGAATTTAATGTATTTGTAAAGTTTTATCAGGTTGTTATAATTACGAACTCAAAAATTTGCTATAAATAGCACTTTTATTAGTAGAAAAACACAACAAACAATTAGAATTGACGAAGAATCGAACAAAGCTATACTTGGCAAAGTATGAAACTAGTTGAGCACTGAGCATTACGCAGCAAAAACTGGGTAATGACTTGCTCTTACTTAATAACATACTTTTCAATGAGTATTACATACGGTCTGCATTACTAAGAAGTAGTTTTATAATAACAAGTTTATATTGTGAAACGTAATAACTTATTAATGAGATATCTAAAAAGAAATAAATGCTGCATACACTTTGGCTGACAAAATTGTGAGGAGCCACTAAAATTAGTTATTATGATTCTCATTTGGGTTAACGAACTATAAGTATAAGTAATTATTTTTTTGATGGATGTTTATGAATTTCGTGACTGTTTTCAAACCGACTCTAAAGGTAATAAACCTCAGTTTTGTTTCCAGGAAGCCGAATATAATACAATATTGATAATGAGTTCTGTAAGCCCATACAATCAATATAAAATGTTACCTATTAAAAGTAAGTATCTATATAATATTTTAAGAGTAATAAATTATTTAATCACTGATTTGTAATCTAAGTAGCTGCCTTATTCATTAATAGTAAGTAGTTACTTAATGACATTAGAGTAATGACTTTACAAAATCCCTTTTTGTAAGTGATCATGGCAAGAACTTGCCTCCAATGACATCGTCGTCTTGAAGTAATGAGTTAAAATGCCAATGTGTGAGTAGTGCAACTACAGTATTTTATCATTTTAAATCGTTACATAGCAATGCAAGTTTTTGCTGGGTATGTACTTGTTTACAATATTTAGACTTCTAGTTGAAACTGAACCTAAAGGCCATAATAAATAAAAGGTTTTCCTGCACTTCTGTCATGTTTTGGTCATATTAGTTGAACTGCTAGGTCTTCTGTATCTCTAAAGATTGATCTTAAAGAAATGTCTCTTAAATTTTCCGATGCGTATTTCTATATATCTGTCCGATAGTACAGGTTGATATTAGAGATTATGTTTGGCCTAAATAAGCCAAGAATACGTCTGAGACATCGGTTGACAAAAACATCTTCAGCATCTTTGATAGATTGATTTTTGAACTTCACATCTTAGGCAACTGAAAAGTTAATGCAAATAGACTTGGTTATGCCAAATTTGATTTCCAAGCCAGCTAAAGCATCGTGTTAGGCAAAACCTAAAATTACTATTATTAATGTATGTATATCCGAAAATTAATGAGAAAGAAGGCAAACTCCATATCAATACCAAGGTAGTGATAGTAGTAAAAAATATATGCATCTTTGAGGACACCTGCTGTTTACTTACTTAAGTCACCAAAATGAAAGATATATATATTACTGAGCGCTGTTATAAAGCTTTTATATCTCTAGGCTTCCCAAAATAAGACTTTTTTAAAGATTTTATTGCCAAATCCTTAAAAAAAAAGCAAATATATCAATGAGCGCTATTCTACCTACCTACTCACATGGTCAACGTAACCCAAGTAAATAACCGCATAAATATTCAAAGTTCCCATCTCAAAAATGTTATTTATTCAATCTGGCAATATGCATTTATTAAATTCTTCTAAAGTATGTATGTTTGCAACTTTAACTTATTTAAATCATTGGGAATCGTCGATACAACAATGTTGCAAACCTTATTTATTCATGTTGCGTGTCAAGATTTTTACAATGTTTATTTATAACTTAGAAGATCACTTAAGATGAGTTTTTCCTAAAAACGCTATCAAGCAGAGAATGACTTGGGAAAAATGTTAAACTAAACAATAAACAAGAAAGCAAAGAGTGAAAAACAACAGCATCTAATATTGAAATCTGTTTTTCCTAATTCCTTTGCCATTGAACTTTTTTTTCATGTTTAGTTGTTAGTTACGTTTTCAGTCAATGAAAATTTATGGCGCACATCAATCGGCGATGATTTTACAGAAAAATACATAACACCATGAAAAAACTACAACAATAACCGCGGAAAATCCCACAAATATACTCTAACAATAACAAAAACAAACAGACCAATGATCCAACAAAATACAAAGACACCCAATTAAATAAATAAACAAATACATTTGAATGCACATTAAACATTCAACACACCACAACAAACTCGCAAACAACAGCAAACTAAGTACACAAAACATAAAATACAACAACAACATTAAAATAAGAAATGCATTAAGAGTGCAAGTACTTGTAATGTATTGAGGAACCAGCACTAACAACAAATGCAGTAGGATAATAATTTATTAAAGGTAGCCAGACTATAAGATTTTTTGGACTGAAACTAATAATGTTTGATTAATTATTAAGAAATTTTTTAATATTGTTATATGTTAACAAGTAAGAGCGCTATATTTGGCTGTGCCAAATCTTATATACCCTTCACTAGGTGTATTTACGTAAAAAAAAATTTTTTTTTGCCGATATCTCGAAAAAAAAAATTTTTTTCTTATATCTCGAAATCTTTTTTTTAATTTCTCAAAAAGCGTGCCTAATTTCTGATTGTTTGATACCAATAACGCTTTACTTTACTTAATGGGGTCGCAAATGAATATTGTAGAAATTACAAACGGAATGACAAACTTATATATACCCTTGTCACCTCTGGTGAAGGGTATAAAAATAAATATGTTAAAGCAACCATAAAAAACTGAGCTAAAACTAAACTCAAAATACAGCCAAAAAGAACTAACCTAACTAACTTAAATTTAAATTAAAACGACTACAGCAAGTGCTAAGCTAGAACTAAAATATAACTAAACAAAATTGTCTCGCAAAATGCATTTAGCCCAACATTTAATTTGGCAGAAATTACAAGTAAAAGTAAAATATAAAATTATTTGGCAGCTCTAACCCGTCCAAATGCTACAATTGTGTTGTGTTTTAATAAAACTCATGTACAAGTACAACAATACGCGTTATTTGTTAAGGTAATATATACGACCGTACAAACAACACAACTCTACTCCACATACTAAAAACCCTCGAGGCATAGACCCAGGCGCATCAGACAAATAATTTAAACCTTGTTTAGATTCTTTCACAGTGTCGATTTTGCATTTTAGTTTTTAATTTTTTCTTTTATTTTTTGGTTTTTACATCATTTGTTTATTGTTGAATTCATTTTAGTTCTTAAGTTTTGGAAAAATCAATGAATCTCCTTAGAGAATACGTGTGTAATGAAACAGCATTGGAAAATGCTAAGCCAGTTCAGAGTATTGTCTCGTCTGTTCGGTCTGGTTTGTTTTTCATGATGACGTTGTTGCTGATGACGATAGTGATATGTTGTTGTAGTTTTTTTAGTTGTTGTTGTGATTTTATGTTTCTTATTTTAAACGTAACACTTTACACACAAGTCTAGTTGAGAAAACCAAAACCATCGAAAAAAAACTAACTAAAAATGGAAAACCAACAAAAAAAAGCCAATTTAGCACACGCGCTTAATGTTTACGTCGATGTTCTAGTTTGAGTTCTTCTTTAATTTGTTCTCGTGTTCGTTCTTGTTGTTTATGATATATTAGAGTCTAAGCGAAGCTCTAGTGTTGTGGAATTAAAATATATTTTCATTTGGTGTATTAGGAAATCAGTAATGTTAACAAAAAAGTGATTTTAAAAGAGATTTTTGTTAATATATTTTTTAATAGAACATATTTATGCATACTTAAGTACAAGCTATACTGATTATCAGGTGGTCTTATATTAACAGCTGATTATTTTTTATCCGGTTTTTTTTTTAATTTTATATGGCAAACTTCTTACTTAAAAAACTATTTTTTCTTTTCTCTCGCAAATGTCAGATGTAAATTTTTATACATATGTATAATAATGATAAAAACGAGATTACGCGTTGCTCATGTTCCTCTCTGTTTACAAAAATCAACTGTTTAATGTCTGACGTCACAAAAGGCAGATAAATATAGAAACTACATGTACAAGATGTAAATTTCATAGAGATTGTTTAAAAAAGAAAATAAAAAAATATGATAAAAGTTTTGTGTTTTAAGCAATTGGAAAACTTAAGCCTTTTTATTTATCATGATAAAAAGCAAGCACTTTTCAACCAATTAACAACGAAGGCTTGCTAATAAGCAAGGTTTTTTTTTAAACACATGAAATTGGCCTAAATATAAATTTTTCTTTAAAGCTTGGATGTATTTTTTAATAACAGACCTAAATTGCTAATCGAAAACGCAAAATTAAAAAAAATTAATGTGATTAAATCTGTACTATAAAAATGAAAAAATTAGGTTTAATTTTAAAAAAATATTTCTATAAAAAATATATATAAGCACTAGTTGCTTTTTTAATAAAATTGGCTTAAAAACTGTAATTTTTCATATGACTCACTTCTAACACCGGAATTCTTTGTAAATAACTTTTAAAACAATGAATAAATTCTACTTGAATTATCTATAAATATACTTATATATGAATAAATTAAATTCTATTTGTTAACGTTTTGCTTGTGTTTTTATTGAGAGCGTGCGTTTTGTGACGTAGATGCGCAGAGAGAAGAACTTTTTTACAACCGGAATGCGTAATCTTGTTTTTATAATTGTTGACATATGAATGTATATATGTTCATAGAAAATATAAAAAAAAAATTTCTACGAACAGCATTCACCGTTCAATCTTCATGAACCATGCTTTGTAAATTAATTAAAACCTTTACGTATGTTATTTCTGAAAAGAGCTTAACTAAAGATTAACTAAAACCGAAATTCTTCTAAGAGAAAACTCTGGCATTTGTATACAATCGACTAAGAAAGAGTTCTTATTAAAACCCTTTCACAAAAGGAAAGAAACTTCGCATCTCTACGAATGAGAGAACTTATCCCCTGAACTAGAACCAACACATGATTAACATATAAACTAAAACAGTTTGCAACAGCTTAAGGTGTTTAAAATGTTAAGAGTTGTAAGGCATTTTTTTAGAGTTTTTAATATATGTATTTGACCCCTGAAAATTCCCCAAAAATATTCTAATACATGTACATATATACATTTTTTGGTCCTAAATACTTCCCTTATTAAAAAAATAATTCCCTAAACCTAGGGGAAAACCCACTAATCCGATAACAATATCGCTTAGGTTTAATTTTTGTTAATAAGAATAAGAATAAGAATAAGAATAAGAATAAGAATAAGGAATAATTTGATGAACTGCTCTGGGAATAAGACAAATATTCCAAAAAGATACAGAAATAAGTATCAATTTGATTATATAGTTCACTTAATCGCAAAAACTTTTAGGACAATGGGACATTTTAAAAATATATTTTATAGACTTCTCGAAACAGAAATAGATAACTCATGTTGCCACTCTACGGAATAAGGATTTTGTAATAAGTATAAAAATATCTATTTGACAATCATAAGAACCGAATAATACGAAAAAAATAATTGTATTAAAAAAAATATATTTAAAATTTCCTCTAAATATGTTTTAAAAGTATTGATTTTGAAATACTGATATGCACAATCCTTGCCAAAACAAACAAATGAAGAAAAAAATACAAAAAAGTCGCTATTAAAACAAGTTGGATTTGATTTTAATTATATTTAAATAGAACTGACTTTCGATATTAACTTTCCGGAATATTATATCCGTAAATAGTTTCATTTATTGAGTGCATATAAGTATAACTCCTGCACTTTACCCCCTTGTTGCCCTCTTGACGGAAACAAACTAAAGATTAATTAGGTACTAAATTTAAGTTTATTTTTTAAATACAGCAACTTTTTAACTTAACTAATCAATTTACTTTTCATCTTTCCAAACTTCAAATCTAAGCCCATCGATTATCGAATAATTTCAAACACTACTCCTGGCCATAAAACTTCGGTTGGACCTACATATGTTTGTACAGATGTATGTGTATCAATAAAAACGTGTACATATACATAAAATTGTTTAGAAGTATTTATTTAATGCCAATAGATTTGTTGAGTAAGATTCCTTGTAGTCATTTACTTTTCATTTCCAAAAACTAAACATGTGGATAATATAGACAGACATTTATACTCCTATAAGTCTCCTACAAGCTTCTGTTATTGTTACTGCTGCTGGTGCTCGGACTTAAGCTGCTGCTGCTGTTGCGTAGACATTGGAATCCTCAATTCAATAAAAAAAATTTTTTTTGTTTGTTAAAATAGACAGACTGAAAACAGAACAACTGCATATAGCCAACAAAAAAAAAACACAGACACACAAGATTTAGTTATAGAAATGGAAGTGGACAAAGATGTTGGCCACAAATAAACAGGAGTAAAGAAAACGAAAATGCATTTAATGACCCTTTTTAACGTTTGCAAACATTTCATGTTTATTTCCTTAAGTGGTTCTTTTTTAATTTTGTAAGACTTATTTTTTTCACAAACTTTATTATGATGTTCTTTGAATTTGGATTTGGCTCCAATATTGTGGCTTTAACGTCATGCATTTAGTTTAAAATAAAAAATTACTTTGGTTTATAATTGACTTGTGAAAAAGTTTTTTTGTGAATTTATGTGAATATGCTGTGTGAGTAGTGAAGCAATAAAAAAGTTTAATGGTTTCAAATTATGTATAAACAAATTAGATTTAGTTATAGTTTTATTTTAAATAATATATATTTTCTTAATTGTATTGCGTTGCTCGGATCATATAAAACGCATTAATATTGTAATGACTTGCTTTTGTATTGACAGCATATTTCTAGAGTGTTAATAGATAAAAGCTTTTTAATGCATATTTATGGTTTTAAGTACCTTTTGACCCGAATCTAGTTGCATTACTAACACCAAAAGAATTTTTTGGAAAAGTATAATTTTTTACCGCCATATGTTCCTCGTGAATGTTTTATTTAAAGTTCTATATATTACCCTGTGTATTTTTATTTTATTTAAATAAATAAATATAATTTGTATAGACTTTTCTAAGAAAGTTGTACAAAAAATTTTATAATTTACTATTTATGAAAATATGATTTAATTTATATTTATTTATAATACGGATATATTTATTGGAGAAGGACCACTTCTCTACTCGTTTGACACATAAAAAGCTACAACGTTTCTCTTAGACTTTTCTGATTAGCAAGCTTACAGAAAGAAAAACCGCATTTCAGGGCAACAACTTTCTTTAACATCTCATTCACACAGATGTTAGGGTATAGTCCAAGAGCTAAGAAGGGTAAACTTTTTTGGTGATTATTAGTGTCAGGGTTTCAACGAAGCATAAAAAAATTCCACACATGCTTATGTCATTCTGCTGGTGTATAATTTAAATTTAAAACAATGCTTTGCTACCGCCAAATAGAGGCAGCCAAGGCAATCTACGATTTTGACTTGTTTATGGTTCTTAGAACCCAATACTTCGATCATATCTGCCAGCTACGAGCGTTTCACCAGTGCAAAGTTGGCACCATCTACAAGTTGTCGCGATGGCATCTAATTAGACTCCATAAAAATTATTTCCAGACTAAGGCAACAAGGTCAATTGATTGTTGCTATGTACTTGTTTCATTGGCATCAACATCAAATTGTTTAACATAACTCTGCAATTGTTTAACAACTGCTTAATTAATCTTATTCAGGAGAGCTTTTGATATATAAAATCTCTTTACTATAATCATTAAGGGATATTAGGGACTATCCGCTTTAAAAATTCCCTTTTAGATTACCAAGATCTAGTAAAAAAGTGAAAGGGGGTTTGTAAACCAAGAGGCAAATTTTGGTTACAATATGAAATTATGATAACACCCGACCACTCCACAATGGACAGATTGTCATAACCGATTTCACTTAACTTAATGTAAAGTAACTAAAATAAAGTTATTCCTGTCTTATTAGCCCCAGGAACTTCGACTTATGACTGAAAATTGATGCCTGATTCTTTGACTACTAAATAAGGGGAGAGTTTCGAGTCCAAACAGCCTGTTTTTTTATTTACTATCTTAAGATAAACCTAAAAACCATGGAAGCACCATAACATTAAAACAAACCCCGCGGTATCCTAGATAATGATATTTAAATTTGATTCTTTCGTTTAGTAGAATGACGAATCTTTATTATGGGCCCTTTTTTAAATTAATATTCTAAACAGTCATAGCTCCATTCTTACAGCAGTTAAATCACCTTATTTAGATAAGAGTGTAGTTAAACTTTAGAAGTGCGTCGCTAGAAGAGATCTGTTTCCGCAGCTACGAATCTAAATACACACGATTAATATACAATCAAATGTGGCAAGAAAATTTAACACAAAGTTATCCAAAAAATATCCGATGTTTCTAAGATAAATATATGAAAAATTGTATTCACTAAGTTATATAAAAAATATTCAAATCTTTTAAAGCAGATATAAACAAAATTCTGTAGTTTTTATTCATAAAAAATATGATTTATTTACGAATCTGGAATCTTTAAAAGGGCATATAAGATTCGTCACAGCCAAATATTGCACCATTATACTTTTTATTGCTTTGTTGTACATATGTACTTCTATATTTAATTTCTACACCACCTTACAATAATGTTGTTTCATAATGATGCTGATAATGACAATGTGATGCGATGTTGTTTCGTGTTACTTGATGCTGCTATTGCTTGCGGATTAAACTGATCTCTGTTAAGCGAGAAATGCATGCAACAACAATCCAAAAAAAGAAAAAAATGTGAGCAAAATAAAAATAAATAAATGCACAAGAATTTAAGTTAAAAACAAACATTGAACAAGAAACTTGCTACA
Organism: Paykullia maculata; assembly: GCA_003055125.1. Classification (NCBI taxonomy): domain Eukaryota; kingdom Metazoa; phylum Arthropoda; class Insecta; order Diptera; family Rhinophoridae; genus Paykullia; species Paykullia maculata. The sequence goes on along the minus strand of NDXZ01025801.1, from coordinate 1,152 downwards.
ACAAAAATGAAAAAAAGAAAGATTATTTTGCACTCTCCTAACAGCCGTTAAGTAAACGCAAAGTGTGTGCAATTATTATACATGTATGTATGTACTCGTATCACTGTGAAAGTGTATATGTCTATATGAATTGCATGGATGCATGGGGATGTTTGCACAAAAAACCAAGAATTATTTTTAGAACTTTATTTTTAATATTATGGGGCACTCACTCACTGCAACAAAAAGAACAAAAGATACATCATTTTTTGTAATACATATCAGCAAGAAAAATATTTTACTTTACATATTACTTTGTACTCAAAAATGATAAATATTGAACTTATTACTAAAAAAAATACGCTGTTGAATGAACAAGTGTTCAGGGCCAGAGTTGTTTTTCATTTTATATAAAAAAAAAACTAAAAATGTTTAATAATCAAAAAAAATTTAGAAAATACTTAAAAAAATATATTTAAAGCTTTTACATAAAACAAAGCTTAACTCCACCGTTATTACACTTTGACAGTTTTTCATTGAAAGATTCTCAAATGCACACGAAGAAATAAAATTAACAGTAAATGAATTTTGTGACAACTCGTAAAAATTAATTACAAACAGTTGCATACTTTTATCGAAAACCCAGGACATTAATGGTTTTACGTATTCAATAGAAATTCTTTATTTAAACGCTACATTTTTTAACTTTTCAAAAATTTCATTAAAGGTTCTTCTGACGATCTGGGAGAAGCACCAGTCGAATGCCGGCTTAAACCCGCATAATTTTTTTTTAAATTTTTTACAAAAGATTGCCATAAATAGAAATATTTCACTTAATTAAATTAAAATAATTTGTTTAATAAAATATATAAATGACTCTAAACTAGTTAGAGCGCTATATTCGGCTGTACCGAATCTTATATACCCTTCACTACGTTCTCTATGTGTGTATATTAGTAAATTTTTTTCAAAATACACAAACATTTTTTTTGCTTTTTTCCCCAATATAATCATTTTTGTGTTAAAAAAAAAAACAAAAAAAATATTAAAAAATTTTTTTATATCTGGAAAAAACATTCTTTTTTTGCTTAAAAATCAAAAAATTTTTTCTTTAAAATTCCCACATATAATAATAATTTTTAAGTAAAAAAAAAAAAAAAATTTAAAAAAACG
>NDXZ01025786.1:0-19143 GCA_003055125.1 Paykullia maculata | reverse complement strand
AATAACATTTTTTCACAGTTTTTTAATTCCAAATGTTTTACTTAATGTTTAATTAATAAAATTTACACGATTATAGTTGACTAACTGACTGATTCATCATCGCCCAGCCTAAGCGAATAGAGCTAGAGACTCTGCCGTTGTTTAGATCCACTAAGAAGGGATTTTTGTAAGTTCAAATATTTAGAGGTTAAAAAATGTAAAGAGGGAAAAATTGGTAACGTTATATCTTCTAAACCAAACAAGATACAAACAAAATTTAAAAAGCATTTTACTCTATTCAAATAATAAGCGGACAAGTGTCTGGCACATTTTTCAAATTCGAGGGGTTAGGGAGTAAAAACTAGAAAAAATTATATTTTGGTACTTTTTTGGGGCCCCAATAAACATAAAATTTAATTTTTACTATATTTGTCACTCCTGCAAAAAATATGAATACGTTTTGGAAATTCGAACTTATAGGAATAAAAATTGTTGTAATTTAGGTACTTTTTTTTAAAAAAATATTTTTTTGAATTTTGATATAAATAAGTGAAGCTTTTCATGATTTCTACAACTATTTAGACAACTATTTGAGAAAAAAATTTTGAAACTAGAATGGTGACTAAAAAAGTACCGAAAAGGGGAAAACCGGAAAAATGCGTTTAATAGTGAATTACTAGGCCGATTTGAATAAAATTTGAAACACAGATTCCTTCAGACAAAAAAAAACGTATGACATAATACAATTTCAACAACAATAGTAATGGGTAGTATTCAACTTTAAAAAATATTGAAAAGTGCGCTTAAAAAGTAGCGGCTTAAAAGCTAGTTTATGAAATAATTCTCACAACACATTGAATAAAATATTAGACAAAATTTGTTTTTTATTATATTAAAAAAAATAATTTGTTATTTGAAACTTTTTCTATAATTTTGAAAATGGGTTATAAATAAACTAAAACTGAATTTTTTGGCACCCTGTGCTTCAGTGGGAATTAGAGGAACTGAATTTAATTATATTATATTATGAACTAGCTTATTGTACCCGGCGTAACCCGGGGTAACAAACAGTTAAAGAGTTCTACTACTTATGAAATTAATATTTTTATTTCCTTAATATTAATATACATATATGTATATATTAATTTTTTTTAAATGTTGATCCTAAGTAACAAAAAGAAGTTTAAATAATATAGATGATACAGGTTATGGCAAAAAATTAATTTTCCTTACACTTGCCGATGTTAACCTTATATGCCTCAAGTGACTCATATACAATTTTATGACTTTAACTTATATTGTAGTTTAAGAACTATAACTTTAATAGTTCCTCCAATATGCCAAAAAAAATTTGTATTCTTTATATTAGTCGTGTCAAGCCTCATAAGTTTCTACGCTATTTCTTGTCAAATAAGAAAGTTTTGACACTTATTTGCTTAATGACTTAATTAAGGTTTTAAAGTTATAACTATTACTATACCTGAAATATGGAATTTATTAAATTTTCTTCATATGGGGTTTTTAATTAAAATAGTCCAATTTGTATTGTAACCATACATATTTTAAAGGATTTGTCTTCTTTGTATGTCCCTTAAATGTCAGGCAGAGTGTTTGTCATTAGATGCCTCATCGATGCCTACCTAAATTTTGGTGAAATTAATTATTAATAATAAAATTCGTACGCTTAGTTTAATAACTGTAACTATTTTGGCTTCCTGGAATGTTAAGCAAACCATATTTTAAGTAGTAGTTGCCGCACCCCCTTCTACATATCTGTCTTGTGAAATAAAACATCGGAGTTAATCATACATAACGCTAAGACTATAAATAAATACATAATTAAATCAATTGTAGTTGTATGGTAATTGTCACCCCACATCATTTTCTCCTGTTATCTTTTGTTTGAAATAAGCCCACAGATGTCATAACCAAAACCGCATTAAATGTATTTTATTTGCTTCCTTTTTTTCTCAAAAAAAAAAATAGTGAAAGAGTTAATCGTACAAAAGTGTAAGACCATTAATATAAAAGTTCTCATGATATGTTAAAAAATAGTTTTAAGTTATATGGGCAAAACTTTTGGCTTAAATAAGGAAAATAGTATAAAAGTTAATCGTACAAAACTTAAGGACCGTAGCTATTACAGTTCTCAAGATATGCCACAGAATGTATTTGAGTTGTATGAGAATTGCCACACCCCTTTCCAATCCTTACAATTTTTGGCTTAAATAAGGAAAATGCTATGCGAGTTAATCATACAAAATTTTGACACCTTAGGTATAACAGTTTTCAAGATATGTAAAGAAATGTTATTCAGTTGTATGTGCGGTGTCACGGCCACTTTTTCCTTCAAGTGCATTATAAGTTTAATTATGGACATTACTAATGGCATAACCCACACAAAGTTAACCACGCCCACCCAAAATTTTAAAATTATATATAGCCTATAGTTCCTTTCAATATAAGAAATACCGATGTGCCAAATTTCATAAAGACCAGCTTAGCCGTTTGGGCCTGATCATATTAAAATAGTTTATTTTTTTTTTTTTTCTTTTTAATAAATAAATTTTTTTAAATATTATAAAAAAGGCCATAAATTTTTAATAAAAATTAAATTAAAATTTAACAAGTTAGAACTTCAACTGAATTAAAATTAATTTTAATTAAAAAAAATTGCAATTAAAATATAAATTAACTAAAAGCTAAATAAAATTAAACTAAAACTTAACTATAACTAAACTATTTAGAACCAAATTAAAAAAAAACTGAAACTGAACTTAATCTTAAAGAATTAGACAAAAGTTCTTTATTTATTAAAAATGACCATAAAATTTTCTATTAAAAGAAAAATTAAATAAACTTCTCTATTAATAAATTATTTTATGCTTATAACAGATTTTCCAAAAAAAACCCTTGTCTGCAAAAATACTGTAAAAAAATATACTTGGTACTAAGTACGTACATAAACTTTAATACATGTCTTTTAATTTAATATCACTCATCTCTTACGCTACAAAAAATAAACGTAATACATAAATAAATATCTTCAGGTTCTAATATTACTCAGCATAAAATTCTAGACAATGAAAGCCACACACACACACACTTAATTACAAATATACAATAATAAATAAATGTAAGAATAAAAGAAATATTTCCTAATCTATCGGTTTTATACGATTTTCTATAACTCAGTTGGTAGAAAATAATAATAAAGGAAAATCTTTATAAAACATACATAAATATGTGAGTAAAAATTCTATAATAGATTTATATGTTTAGTTTTTCTTAAATATTATTTTTATTTTTTTGTTTTTGTCTGAAACACACACAGATGTTACTGTAATATTTGTCATCATCATAAGATTTAGGTTATGATTGTAACTACTTTAATATCTCTCATCATTGCCACCACCTGTGTCATTTATATGTACAATTTATCCCAAAATAGATTCTTTAAAAAGGAGCAACAACAAATGTTTTTAAAACATTTTTGCACACAAACACAAGGAATTATGTTTTCTATTGTTATGAGTGTATGAGTCTATGTCTTCTTTTTGTTCTCAAGTTTAAAATATGTATGTAAACATAAAATTGTACTCACTTTCTCTCGTTTATGTTTATGAATGAAAATATGTGACAAAAACATGTTAATGCATGAGTGTCTCTCTAGAAATTTTCAATGTCTTGCAGACAGACAATTGACATTTAATAAATATTTAAATGAAATTCCCTAATCTTAAATGAAAAAAAAATAACAGCTGTATAGGCATATGATGAAGCCAAAAAGTAAAATCAATAAATAAGAACAAATTTTTTAATAAATTCTATCATATTTAAATTAGATAAGCATTGCCATACTCAATTAAATGAAAGGACACATAGCCTACAACCATTGGACAATCAAAATGGTTATTTGTTATATTATGGCAAAAGAAGTTACGAGGGAACAGATGAATATACACACATACATAAAAATAAACCTCTATTTTGTTACTCCTTAAAAAATTCTTGTTTTTTCAAAATTTTATTTGTGTGTAGAATAAATTGTACCGGTAGGTCAAAAATATATTAATAGGGTTTACACCGCATTCGGTGATTGATATTTGGTAAATTCTTTTTATATTTTGTTTTCGAAAAATAAATAAAACAAAAACTTAACAACAAAATAAATGGGGAATTTGCCGAGTAACAAGTACCTAATGTGGTGTAAATTCCCGTATTGAATTTTTTTTGAAATACTGAGACTTTTTCAGTTAATTATTGAAAAACGTTTGATTTCCATAAATATCAATGAGAATTTTAATTAAAACAGAACATAAATTGCAAAAAAAAAATGTGCTTTAAATAAAAATAATTTTTTTTTTTTGTATTTTAGAAATGTATGAAAAAATATTTAACTTCAATACACAACTGAAAATGAACATATTTTTCTTTTCAATTTATTTATTTATTTGTTTTTATTTAAAAATATTTTATTATTTGCGCATTGAAATGTTTTAGTGTCAAGTATCATCGTCTTAAAATTCCTTTACATTAATAAAATCTTTCAGTTTTTTAAGTTGACAAAACTGCTTGAAAAAGTCACACTCTGTCTATAAAAATGTTTAAATATTTTCAATCAACAACATCATTTATATTTCTTTATCAACAAAACACACAAATCAATACTCTAATGTTTCGATGTGTGTTAGTGTGTACTATTTGACTTTTCTTTTATTGATTAAACCCAAGAGAAACCTGATAATAAAATAAATATTTAAGTATGTATTTCTATAAATTATTTGCAGAAGTAAACTAAAGAGTGTTCTAGAGGGATATACACACATACATACCTATATACATACTTACATACTTATGTATGTAGGAGTTTAATGTGTGAAAAGAAATGTTAAGTGAAATGTCATCAAATATTTTTAAAAGAATTCAAATTGACATGTGCATGTCAAGTAAATAAATATGTATAAGTGTGTGAGTGTTTTTTGTTGTCAGCTTTAGTTTAAAATCATTTTCAAAAACATTCTCACACATTTTATCAGTGTTACCAGAAAATGTCATGGAAAAAATATATAAAAAAAACATAAAAATTTAAACATTCAGTTGAACTTAAAGTTTATAAAATTGGCTTAAAATTTTGTATACAAAACATTTTTTTTGTTTATAAATTATTTTTAAAAAGTTTACATAAATTTTAGAAAAAATATAAAAATTAATATATAAAATTTTTAACAAGAAAAATCTGTCGTTAAAAAGTACTCCTTTTTTATTTTCCTTTCATAAATTATTTTAATAGAAAATTGTATATACATATATGTACATACGTTATTTTTTAATTTTCTTTTTCCCTTAAAGTTATATTAAATTAAAAAATAAATATTTTTTTTGATTTTTTTTAAGTTACTAGTTCTTTAAAGATCAATAATGTCCTATAAACTGTTTTCCTTTTTTTTCAATGTAAAAATCGTAACAAAAATAAAGTGTATTTTTAGTTGGGCAATGAAGTATTTAACTGTTATTTTAAGTTTCTTTATAAAAGTTGTTGTATTTTTTTTGATCAAAAGGAAAGGTGTTTTGTTTTTATTTCCTTTTCTTTCTTGGAGATGTGTAAGTAAAAAAGACAAACTAAAACAAGAACAACTACAAAAAGAAAACAAAAATATTAGAGCAAAGGAATTTTAAAAGTAAACCTCATAATGGGTCAATTGCTGTTGTTGTTTTTTTATTGTTTTTCTGGTCATTGTTGCTGAACCTCTTTTGTTTGTTTTTAAACAATGTGGAAGGAATGGAAATTATTTAAGATTCAATTATTATTTTAAAATGCAAACTTACAAACTTGTAAATATTATAGAAGTTACAAAATAATTTTTTTTTTTTTGTTAAGATTGCCGGACAGATTTAATTTAATACAAACAAACATTTAATTTAACTAACTAACTAACAAACTTAGCAAAACAAAATCTTAAACTATATAAAAAAAGCATCATTATGAATAAATGTTTTTTCTTGGCGAGTTAATTTAGATTTTAATAAGTAAGAGCGGTATATTCGGCCGTGTCGAATCTTATATACCCTTTACAACGTGTAGGTATGTGGAGAGAATGTCCAAAGGATAATTAACAGGGAAACCCTAACATGCAAAATGCATGTTTTTTCCTTAGCGACGTATTGAGACAGAGATAAGTTATTTTATTCGTTTCAGAATTTTTATGAATTTTGGCATCGATTTGTTACTGCATATTTTTGTAAATATATTTTACACGTTACAGCATTTTTTGCATGGACTATCCAAATGAATATTGTAGAAATTATAAACAAAATGACAAACTTATACATGCCCTTGCCACATGTGGTAAAGGATATAAAAAGTACACTTAATTATGGGGAATTGTTCACAACAGTCGTATTTTTAATGTCTTTGTTTAAAGTCACTTTAAGTTACAATATGCCACCTTGTAAATCCACCAAATATATTTAAGCATATTTTATGATGCCATTATGAATATTAGATAAAAGTTTAGAATCTGATTAATATAACAAAAGTATTTGGTAATTGAATGTATGTATGTATATAAAAAAAATCCCCTTAAAATATAATAAAAACATTTACTGCAAAATTGTTTTAAGTATTTTTTAATGCTTTTATTACTTGAACCGGATTTCTTGATGATGTTATAATGTTTTTGTAATGCGATACTTATTGCCATAAAAACATTTATAAAAATATATTTAATAATCTTTTCTTGAAGGTCGTATATTCTTCGGATGCTTGTACTTTATAAAAGAGGATGTCACAATGTTTCTAGTTTCATTTAAGAATCGATTTTTTAGCATTAAAATGGCTGTTGCTAAATTCTTTTTATTTGGAATTTTATTATATTTTCCTAATTTTTGGTTAAATTTGTGTCTTTTTTTTACTCTCTTTTATTTTTTGCTGAGCTTTTGATATTCGTACTTATCATTATTATCTTAGCACCATTTAGTCAATTGTTTTTTTACAACATTGACAAACAATAAGGCTTTAGTCATAATAAATAAGATTTTTTTTTTAAATAGAAGCAAAGTTTTCTTGAGGCACTTCTACATATATTTCTGTGTTTATTAAGCAGCTAGTTATGAAAGAAGTGCTTCCTCTATAACATAAGAAATTGTTTGCCAGACCAAATATCCTTAAATATATACATACAAACATATATTTTTATAATATAAATTTGTATTTGCTATATTTTCTCTCTTTTCCGCTGCACAGCAATACTTGCCAACAAGGTCAGCCAGCAAAAATTACGTATCGTTATCTATTATATAGCATTTAAAATTATGATAAAAGTTAATTTGTTTAAGTTTGTCACCCTTTTTTGCTTCAATTTTATTTATTGCGTTTATGTTAAAAACTTTTTAAGTTTTTTTTTCTTGTTAATTTTTCACAAAAAACATCAGGCGCAATTAATAACCTTTGTTGTCCCTATTTTTTAGGGACGCTAATAAATACCTATTACCTTGTCTGTTTTTATTGGCTCCTTTAACCTAAATAAATATCTGAGTAGTAGAGATATTTGTTTGAGTTAAAGTTTTGTGTTTTTTATGGCGGAAAAGGGACAATTAGGGATTTATATACTTAAATCTAAATAAAAAGTAGATGTAACATGATCTTAACAGCGTAAAAAGGTGAAAATTCGTAAAGAGAGTTTAGTTCTTTTTTTAATGGACATCAACAATTCTGTAACATGAGATTTGTTATTTTGGCTTAAAGTCATTAATAATGCCTTTTATTTGCCCGTGCTTTTTGCATGTTTATAGTTTTAGCATCTAGAAATGAACGTTAAATTACCTCTTTTTAATCAAATGTGATCATTTCATTATGTATGTTAAAAAAAAAACCTAAGAAAGAAAAATATGGTACTTTTCATAATTGACTGTTAATCCTGGTTTAGTTTGGAAAATATAAAGGGGGACATGATATTGGCAGTATTGTCAGTACTTTTGATTTATCTAAATAATATTTAAAAACAAATCATAATTTAAATTCACTCTCTCCAAATTCCGGCGGTATGTAACATACCTAACTTAAATTTCATACCTCCGATACAACAATATGTTTATTTAATTTTTCAACATTTCTATAGCAAAAAAAAATGATTTTATTCCTAAGGCTTACATATTGTTGGTATTTAAGTATCGGGGGTATGAAATTTTAGTTAGGTATGTTACATACCGTCGGAAAGGTTATTTTGTCTAGTTTCTCAATATAAGTTTTATTTTCAAGGTTTTAAAAACACTCGCACACAAATAGGAAAAAATTCAAAATAGTGCATATGGTAAAAATTGAAAAATCCTTGTCTTGAGGTACAAAATATTTTTATAGACATCCCACTCGCATCCCACTAAGCGACCACAAAGGTCTTAAAGGAAAAGTTCTAAGCTTTCTTTTGAGCAAAAAAAAGGGGGCCCATTTTGAAAAAAATATTTAAAAAAAATTTTATTTTGCAAAAAAATTAAAAAAAAAAATTTTTATTTTTTAAAAAAAAATTTTTTGGAAAGATTAAAAAAATAGCTATCTAAACTACTTTGGACAAATTTTGCTAAGAGCAATAGGTAATAAGTTACATGGATGAGAAAAAACACCTGGTTGAACAAAAGGTCGAATTTTGACCCCTTCTAAAAAATTGTCACAAACTATCTACTATCCAATAGGACTAACTATGGTGCAAATTTCATCCCAATCGGAAGACATCGATTTCAAAAGTTGGTCCACTTGAAGTGAAATGACCCATATGTATATAAATGTACATTAAGGGATCTTATGTGATGTTTTATGAACATCTAATAAATTTACCTTTTACTTTCTTTAGTAATTATTTATGCACGGTTTTTCACGATTTTTTTCTGAGTGATCGTAAAACAATTCAGTCACATTCACAAAATCTAACGAGAATAAACTAAATATTCTGATTTTGTTGCTTAGTCTCTTAGCAATAATTAGTTAACAAAAAAAATATTTAGAAATTTCAAATTAAAAAATGCGTGAGTCTGTAAGTAAATAAATTTGCAAACAAAACAGAATAAATTATTTGTTTTTTTATTTATTTATCTTTAAAAATGTAAAATAAAATATTTTCTTTCACAAATATCTTTACAAATTAAAAAAAAAAAAATATTACTCAAAAATTCAAAAAAAGATGCTCCACTTTTCTTATTCATTCTTTCTTTCAGCAAAAGCTAAAAAACTTAACAGAATTGAATTATATATTATGTTACATACATATCTTTATTTCAATAAGAAAGCATTAAAAATATGCATAAGATGTATATGATAATAAAAAAAATGCTACAAAAACTGCTCATGATTTAATTTGTCTTTAAAACATACGATAGGCCTAATAATGCTTCGAATTTCATTGAAACAACAAACAGTTAAAATTATCTTTTGCTTAAGCTCTATTTTTTATTACTTACACCATTTTTCTTTTAAACGCAAGCTAAAATCAATAGACAATTTTTTTCAAACATTTATCTCGTCTTTTCTTTCTTTAGTTTTCACTAGGTTTTGTAATAATTTGTAAAACGAAATAAAAAAAATCAGGGTAACAAATCATGAACAACATGAAAGTTTGGAGTTTGCCATACTGATTTTAATACAACAAAATAATAATTTGAAATAAATAATAATAAAACAAAACTTGAGCGTATAAGTGATATTTGATGTTGGACAAGAAAGTTAAATATTAAGCATACGTCTTTGTGCTAACAAATTAACATTGTTTAAAATAACAAGCTTTGCAATTATTAGAAACACCAAAACAAAGCTTGATAAATTAAACTAGAAGAATTCAAACTTTTTATTTCTTTCATTTTATTCTAAAGTATGTTAAATTTTGCTTTTAATATAAAAGTACATATGTTTTTATTTTCAACATAACGGTATATCTCGAAAACTAGAACCAAAAAAAATGGATGAAGATTTGAATTCAGGACCTCAAATTACATTTAAAATTTACTTATTTAAATTAAGGAAAAGAAATATTTCGGGGATTCACAAGCAACTTATGATATCATATTGTCTTATGTCCTAAAAATTTAAAATGGTTTAAGTTCTTTGTTATTGCTCTTTCTGTTTGGCTAAGGATATTTTACGACAGCACAGTAAACATAGCAGTCAGAGTCATATTATTTTAGGACACTTTTAGTATGAAAAGTAACTTAAACCATTTTAAATTTTTAGGACGTATGACATATGGGTGGCTTGTGAATCCCCCAATTGATTATATGCCTCTTCAATACAAACTTCTATGGATATGGAAATTGCTTTTTAAAAAATTCTCTAATAATAATTAAAGTTTTCTTAAAAAAATGTAAGTGTATCTTTAAATTAAATATTTTTTACCAGTTGGTAAAATTTTAATTATATGTATTTTCTTTTTAAGACAATTATTTTTGGTTTTATTCTGGCTCTAGTTCATTTAAAATTTCTTAGAAATAAATGAACTAGAGCCAGAATAAAACCAAAAATAATTGTCTTAAAACAAATTAAAGTTCGTAATAAAAAAACATTTATTAAAAAATTCTATATGTATTTTCTTTAACCGCAATAAACACAATTTACTTATTTCATTTACGCTTAAGATCAATTCACTTAAAATTTAACTTTAATAAAACTTTTGAAACATTTTATTAAATACTAATTGCTGCTTTATTTTATATTTTAAGCTCTTCGTTGTCTTTCCCAAACACACAGACAACGGCTTAATTTCCTTTTTTTCTCCTAAGAAAGATCACCAAACTAAGAAATAACATTTAAAAAAACAAAGAAATTAACTTATATTAAGGGCTTTGTTACTTAACCTTTAGCCTAAATAAAATATGTAAATAAATTTATCACAAATTTTCTTTAAAAAAATTCCAATTATGTATTTTAACATTTGAGGTATAAAGAAATAAAAATTTTGTTAATTTGTTTTAAAATTTTCAAAAATTTTAAAAAAATGTATAATTTTGTTAATTGACCTACCTTTTTTGTTAATACAGCAGCTGCCTTAAAAAAATTTTTTTAAGGTAAATTCAGAAAATTTAAAAGTGTAGGTGTTTTATTCAAACACACACAAATACTCAACAAACAAATAAATTTTAAATTTCAAATAAGCATACATACATACATAAGTATGTATGTAGTGCATAAGTATTTCAAAATATTTTTATTTGTACTTTTTATTTATTTTTGTTTATTTTATAAAGAAAAAAAAAACATTTTTTGTTCAAAATGCTTCCTTTCACTGCACTTGGTAGCTAAAACAAAATTCAAATATTCAGTAATTTTACAAAAATTTATTTCTTACACATGTTTAATCATGCTTAACTTATATTTAACAAAACTTTTTTGACACTAACAACAACAAACAAAATATTTGCCAGAGCATCAGTAAAAAAAACTCAACACTAAACTGATAAAAAAAAATAATCAAACATTATTTTCTAATTTTAGAAAATCTTAAAAAAGAGCAAACAGCCACTGAGCGACTAAAAAATTAAAATAAAATCACTTAAATCAAATAATTTTTTTGTTATTGTTTATGTTTAGGTAAAACAAAATCGTTTTGTTTATGGCTTAGATAACAGGAAACTATTTTATTTTAATTTAAACACGTTGTGTTGTGATTAAGCCGCTTAATTACACAAGAAATAAAAATATAAAATACTTTACTTTTATTTGCCGTTATTTATTCTCTCGGGAGAATGAAATCGCAAAGTACACACAACCGTTTTGCTGAACGTTTAATGGAAAACTAAAAATTCTTTTATATTTAGTCAGTCAACAAACCGACACGCGACTTTGAAGATTTTGCTTTTGTTTTTGCACGAAAAACAAAAAAGAAAGAAAACCAACAAAAAACATACATAAGCTCTAAAATATGGCATCACATTTAGTATGTTCTTATTCATCTAGCAGCAACAAAAACAACAACAGGACAGCGATTACTGTAAAAACAAAACACAACCAACGGAATGGGATAAAAAACAAACAAACAAGCGTAAACATATGATTTTTGTTTTGATATGAAGTAAAAACACTAATATGCAATCTGTTATACTTAATAACAGTTTAAAAACATGTCTGTTGTATAAAATTATTAAATGTTATACATAACAGAAAAGGCTGCTGTATTAAATATTAAATAAATTATAAAATGTTAAAAAGCATAGTAGAATAAAAAAGCCGAAAAAAGCATTAGGAATAAAAAAGAACAGGTGATTAAATTATTAAAACCCAATCGAAAGAAAATAATAAAACCAAAAATAAAAACAGAAAAAGAAAACAAAACAATATTAAAAGTCTTATTCAGTTAACAGTGTCTTTTGGTAAATGTTAATTAAACAGTAAAAAACACATAAGAATGTACCTAAGAAATCTAATAAATATCTACCCATTAATTAACAAAAACATAAATAAAATTATGAGGAAGATATAAAACTGATTTAAATTAAAAAAAAATTGTATTTCATCAAAATAAATAGCAGCAAACGTATTGTATTTATCACAAATAATATATGTACATATGTCATACATTTGTTCATATATTTGACAAAATTAAAAAAAAGAAAATATAATATTTTTTGAACAAAAAAAAATAGAATTTACTGTATAATAATTTATTACAACAAATTTTTTTTATTTTGTTCTGGCTTAGGCTCGTTTTTTACTTTCTTACCTCCATACATACTTATGTATAAAGAAATTAGTTTTAATTTTAATAATTAAAATAATTTTCTGGAGTGGAATTAATTTTGGGAGGCAGCTACAGTTTATATTTTTAATATTATCACATATTTTGTTTTGCTTTAAAACAACCTTTTAGTTTAAAATTTTTGTTTTTATATCATTTTGTTTTGTTTGATCACAAAATGATAGTTATTCTGAGCCATGTGTTTTTTTTTTTTAATAATTTGAGTTGAATTTGAATTTTCTTTAAAATTTTTTTATTTTGGCTCAAGTTTATTATACTCTTCACCAGAGGTGACAAGGGTATACATATATAAGTTTGTCATTCCGTTTGTAATATCTACAATATTCATTAGCGACCCCATAAAGTATATATATTTTAAATCCTTATAGATAGGAAGGTCGATTTAGCCATGTCCGTCTGTTGAAATCAAGTTTTCTCAGCCCTCAAACAATCAGAAATTTTCCTGATATATTTGGCAGATACATATACATATAAGCCAAAAAAGTCGACTACTAATTTTTTTTTTTTACTTAAAGATTATTATATTTGTGTGTAAAACAGCCCTTTGGGGAATTTTAAAGAAACATTTTTTTCGAAATATGTACATATGTATGTATAAGTAAAAAAAATTGTTTTTGTTGTTTATACAAAAATTATTATATTTGTGGGTAAGACATGCCGATTGGGAAATTAAAAAAAATTGACGAGATATATGTATGTATATAAGCAAATCAATTTTTTACACAATAATTATATATTTGTGTGTTTTGAAAAAATTAACTAATATACACACATACATATATTATAATCTTAAAAAAAACAAATAAAACACTTTCTAAATGTGTAACAGAGACCATCACAAACTTTACATAAATGAACACTGTTAACACCTTTGAGGGAAATGTAAAAAGCAGTGATGCTAACTCTTTTTAGGCTAGAAAAATATTTTTTGAGGCAGAAACTAGAAATAAATAAGTCCAGCACTTTTCACAAAAAATTGTTTAACCTTTTTTTTAATTGCAAGCGGAGAAAAGTACTAACAATGAACAACAAGTTAGCAAACCTTATATTAAACAATAAAATATGAATAAAAAATATATTATGTTTCCTTGTGACGTTAAATTATATATATATACTCTTAGAGAAATTAATGCTCAATGTATAATAAATCGTTAAGATTTTACGGAAATATTTAGCTTTTGATATGTAGGTCCAACAGTAATCTGCTAGCATTCCAGTACCCCTGTTCTGTAACTTGTGGGAAGTTTTCGCAACGAAAAAAAATTTTAAATTATAATAATATTCTGGTTGTCAACAGTGTGATGATTCAGATATCTTTTAGTATATATAAAACCAACGAATTTATTTATTTTTATTGTTTATTTATTAAAGTTTAATAAAAATAGTTGACTTACTCTTACTCACCCAATTTTAAGCAAGGCGACTATAACTTTTTTGAATGAAACGTTTCTCGCTTACAATACGGAACATGGGCACAGGACTTTATTTCCCTTAATAGCGCTTTTCCATTAAAAATTCCCTGATATAAACTTTCACCTTGTTTGTCATTGACAGCACCCAAATTTGTAGGAAATTAATCAAATTAAGAGCCCAGTAATTAATTTTAATGTAGAAAATGATAAGTATTTAATAACAACTTTTTTTTATAAATATTTATCCATATTTATTTCAACATTATTACGCGTTTTCAGTCGGAAAAGTTGAAATTACTGGTTAACAGTATGGCAAAAGAAAAACATTTTTATATTCCAAGGTCGTATCAAGGTTTATAAAAAAAAATTAATTAAAAAACTTGTATTTATGGTAAACACTTTTTATAATTTTTTATTAAAACAATTATTAGAATATTTTTATTTATATAATTTTTTTAAACCTAACTCGATATTAAAAATTTTGTTTGGTGAAAATTTTTTAAAACATTATAATAAACTATACATACAAACAAATTTAAATAAATTTTTTATCATTAGAAATTTTCTCAATGAATATTGTCCAATTATGATAGATTTTCTTTAATTTTAAAAATAATATAATCTTTTTACAGATTTTGGTCTTAAAAATATATTAAAACATTTTGGAAGTACTATGTAATTGTCGGTGGATTTGCCAGCTTGTTTATTTAAATTTTAGCATAATTTTCTTAAGTCGTAGTAAAAACATTTAATTATAACAAAATATGTATACTGAAAAACCTGCACGAAAATAAAACGTATAACGTAACAGGTAACTTTGTTTAAATATCTTTTAGCAAGTTTTGGTAAATCTAAAAATACAATTAATTAAAAATTACAAAATATGTTGAAAGAGCTGCATGAAAATAAAAGGTATGACATAATATAACACTATATGTATTTGGTTTATATAAGTTGAGCATTTTTTATTTTTGGCTTGGTAAAACTTAAAATAAAATACAATTACAAAGAAAAGTTATACAAAATATATTGAAAGACGAAGTACAAATGTCAAACGTATACCACAAATCATCTTAATTAAAAACTAACTATTAAAATCAAAAATGTACTAAATACATTATCGAACATGTCATAGTCTGAACTTATAGTTCTGTCCTTTTCGTTTCCTCATATTCTTATAACTTAATATTATCGAATGTCTGTATCAAGTTCAAATCATCCTTTAATATTTGCTTAAAATCTATAATAATGTTTTTTCGTGAAGGCATATAGCGTGAACATTCAATTTTCGCTTTGGAAAACATTAATCGCGAAGCTCGATATTTGGGCTTATCAGCATATTTATCTGACATATAAAATATTTTCGTTATACCGGTTTGTACTATCAGTTTGGCACACTCATTACATGGGAATAGTGTAGTATAGAGACGGGTATTTTTAAGATTGGCAAAATTGTTATTTAAAATAGCATTCGCTTCGGCATGAACTACAAACATTTTCTTATCGTGAATGGGATCAAAATCTTCTACTAAACCTTGAACATCGCACGCTTTGTACCAGGGAAATTCATCATCATCACAGAATTTAGGAAAACCATTGTAACCAATTGCTACTATGCAGTTGTCTTCGTTAACGATGGCAGCCCCCACTTGGGTAAGGGGATCTTTGCTGCGTTGTGAGGATAATACGGCTGTGTTCATAAAATAATCATCGAAATCGAGATATTCCTGACTTTTACTCTTTGTGGTTTCAAAAAAACTAATAGACGTCTTGATTTCACCACTGCTGTCGCCATCCAATTCATTAATACCACCACCCACCGAATCAGTTTCATCGTTATCAGTTACTGTATTGCTAACAATAGAGCCAGCATAAGTTTCGGCTTCCGAATTGACCAAAATGGTTTTCTCTTGCGCAAAGAACTCAATGGCCGGATCCAGAGTTAGCGTTAAATCTTCCCCTAATATTTTCGCAATATCTATAACTATTCTTTCTTTTGAAGGCACATAGCGTGTACATTGAATTTTTGCATCGGAAAGTATTGCATGTGCGTTCATATATTCGGGCTTATCAGCATATTTATCCGACATATATAATATTTTCGATACACCGGACTGTACTATTATTTTGGCATATCTATTGCAAGGAAATAGTGTTGTATAGAGACGACTATTATTAAGATTAACACATTTATTATTAAGGATAGCATTGTAACCAATAGCTATTATGCGATTGTCTTCATTGACAATGACGGCATCCTCTTGCGTAAGAAGATATTTACTACGTTTTAAGGATAATATGGCATTGGCCATAAAATATTCATCCCAATGGATATAATCCTGTCGTTTACTCTGTAGTAAAGGTTTAAATTTGGTGAAAGTGTTAATAGAGGACATGATTTAAGGGAAGAATTTAAGGTCAACAGCTAAAAAGAGAATTTAAAAAAAATATATAACTTTAATTCGCTTAACCAATTTATAAACTCTGTGTTTGGACATAGATATGGTTTTGTATCTCAAACTGGATCAACATTCCCTAATTTTTATGTATTTCTTAATTCGTAATCTTAAAAAAATGAAAAAAGTACCATTGCGTCTGTGCATGTGATTTTCTTTACCTTTAAAAAATAATCGTAAAACAGCAATAATTTCAATTAGTATAATTTTTAGTATATGTTTGTATGTATTTATTTATTTTTTTTTTTTTGTTAATAAATCTATAATTTATTTTTTATTGTTCATATTTATGTATACGGAATTATGTTTGCTTGGAAATAAACACTAAACAATAATATAATTTAATACATATTAATGATAAATTTATTAGAAAACTAATAAAGCAAAGAAAAAACAAATTGTTGATCATCTAAAAATAGTTTAAGCCTTTTGGGCTCTAATGGGAATGGGATTTTGCTTAAGATGTAAGTAGATAGAACGCATCCGTGAAACATCCGTACCCGACTTATTAACTTTGGGGTTAAAATCACACAGTTTGGCGATGCGTTCCCACTCGGTGCCTGGTTCCATGTCTCCGCCATTTTCTAAGGCTGCAGCTTGTTTTTCAGCACTGCGGGCGGCTGACTTTGTCTTGGCGATAGATTCTTCAGTTTGTCTCAACCAATCTTCCAATTCTTTCTTTGCTTGAGCACGTAATTCTTCCTTCCTGATTTCCTCTTCACGGTCCTTTTCTTCTAAACGTTGTTGATGCTCTTCACGCCATTTGCGGATTTTTTCGGGTTCTATACGGGATGGAGGTGGACCGGAAATTGGATTTACATCGTTATTGTCACCAGCAATCATTTCAAAGGAACCGGTAGAGGACTGGAGGCCCCCACTGCTTCCGGCAGCCAATTCATTATTATCACCACCTAATAGACCAGCATCATCGCTAGAAGCAGGTGTTTTGCTAACATTAGAGCCAGCATTGATTTCAGCTTCTAAATCGCCCAAAATTGATTTCTCTTGGGCCAAAAACTCAGCGGCAGGATCAACTTCTTCGCTGGCAATGAAAGGAGCGGGTACAAAATCATCTCCAAAGTCCATATTGAAAATCTAGTTACGTTTTCCCAGTTAACGTACACAGTTACATACATCGCACATAAAAAAGATGACACATCATTTTGTGTTGCAACACAGCACAAGAAAAAAAATACAAACCATAAAAAAGGGGGCGTATTAGTAAACTTCCTAATTTTTTTTTTTTTTACTTACCAAATATATATTTAAAAATCAAGCTATGAAATATTATGCCTTTTTTTAACACTTCTTTATTATTTTTAATTACAACACTTTTTTCCTTAGTTTTACGTTGTCTTTTGTTATTCTATTTTTTTAGTCAATGTGGCGTTTTTATTTAGTTTGTTTTTTATCACATCGGCGAAGTGTAAAAACGGCCGAAGCCAAGTAATACGAAGTGTTGCCAGTTTATCAATATAAACAACACCCATTTAGTTGTTTGACTCTTATGGCCACTTTTTGAGTGCTGTATTTATCTTTAAGTTCTACTAGCTTATAACCCGCTACTTCGTTAGCGCATTTTTCAATATTTATCTAACTTTCAAGTTCTGTTTAGCTAATTTGTATTTTTTTATAACATTTTATACGTAAATTATCAATCCTCAACTATGGAGCATACTTCGTGATGAGTTTTGTAGCATTTGGGCCAACTTAACTTCCTAACGTTGTGTCAAAATTGAATTACAGTCGGGCCTCGATTATCCGTGATCCGGTTAACCGGTAGCCCCGATTAACCGTGATGGCCAAGAGAAGTCTATTGTTTTTTACACGAATTTTTTTAAAAAATTGTATTCTTTTTTTGCTTAATGTCCTTTTTTTGCCTCTTGTTTGCAGTAGAAAATTTAATGTATACATACTTTTTTAATTTAAAAATGTACATAAAGTTCTTGAATTAATTTTGTTTAATGTAAATATGTATGTACACCAATGTTCACTTGTTAAATAATGAAAATATTAAAAAAACTGTATAATCAAAATTGTTATTCGATTAACCGTGAAAATCGATTATCCGTAATGCTTCAGGTCCCGAACACGACGGATAATCGAGGCCCGACTGTATACAAATTGGTTTAGGTTTGGCTGTTTGCGAATGTTATATTTTTTTTCGCCAGGTCTGTCGTTTTCGGCAAGTGACGTGTAAAAACGACCTTTTAAAAGCCAAAACAAACAAGCTCATGCATCAAACAAGTTTTTGGAAATTGTTTTTAATAAATTTTAAACAATTTTACACGTGTATGTAATAGGTATTTAAAAATTTTGTTGAGAAAAGCAGGAAAGTAAATTAAATTCGTATAATGTATTTCAATATTCACACCTTTTGAGCAGTATGTAGTACTTACACTTTATTATAAGAAAAGGTTTATAATGGAACTACTTTAAAATAATTTTTGTTTTTAAAAAAGATAATAAATTTTAAAAAACGTAAAGAACCTTAAAATGAAGAGCTGCAGATCAGAGAAACAAGCCGATCGGCTCTGAGCCGACGGCACGCCGCCGCCGACT
>NDXZ01025785.1:0-10043 GCA_003055125.1 Paykullia maculata | reverse complement strand
GGCTTTTGTTATTATGTAAAAGTAAACAATTTAAAATTATGAATGCACCAAATTAAACTTTACAAATATATAATATGCTCAAAAAATCGAAATTTGAAAAATATTTTTAGTTTCCATATAATAAGTGTTCTATATGTCCTTATCAATAACGGTTCTATATGTCCTCCAAAAACTAAAGAAGAACATAGCAATTAATTTCCGAAAATGATAAGTTCTTTATTATATGACACTTATTTACAGAAATATAATTTTTCCACGCACAAAAGGTAACATACAGATCCATTAAATGCTATGGATTGAGTAAAAACTATAAAAATAAACAGTATGCAAATAAATATTTTGAAAAAATCAAAAACATACAAAAACAAAAAATTTACCATATACCTATATATGTGAAATTAACATAAAACGCACTATTTCTTTGAAACTATATTATTTCAATTTAATAAATATGCTTATGGCGTTTTAATATAAACATTTTTTATATTTACTATTAAATATTTTATCTGCTGGGCAACTTGGTTTATCATATTCAGATTTTGAAAAATTCGATTTTTAAGTATAAAGGTCGGTTTTAATACTATTTTTGTAATACACAGCACCTAAAAGGTTTAAAAAAGTAAAAGTGCTTCAGCGAATTGCTACAACATGTTAGAGTTTCGAGATTTTAAACTTTAAAAGGTAATTTTAATGGGTCTATTTGAATAAACCTTATGTTCCTAATAAGAACTACACGAACATTTTGTATATGTGTATGCAAAAACACAGAAATTTTAACTGCCACAGTCAATAGTTGAAACACGTAGGTATATGTCTAAAAAATATTTTTTTGTCATATTGTGCACTTTATATTTTCATTAGATAACTAACGCTATATAAGAATTTATTTTTTGACAAAAATTTGCTGTTTTGTTTATACAACAATATTTCCATATAAAAAACTTCCAAGTTGTAAAACTCACTCACCAGAAATTAAGAAAATTAAGGGGAACCACACAAAAATTGTTTAAAAGCACAGTTCATCTACGTACATTAATCTGTATGTTAATAACAACACTTTAGTAATTGACTATCACGGACTAAAATAAACACACTTTAAAAAAAATCAACACCCAGAATCCAAAGGTTTTGATAGTTAGTAGCCAATATAATATTGGAAAAATGAGAAGCGAATAGGAGGCACTTTTTAAATAATTTTTTAAATAAAGTCATCTTTTTTATCGAATTCGTACATAAATTGCAAGGTATCCGACTCTAATGTATCTCTATTTAAGTATTTTCTTTTTATGGGCGGTGCCACACTCCATTTAGATAACTAATTCATCAACAAGCACTACTCATATAAGAATTTTTTGTTTGACAAAAATTGCTGTTTTGTTTATACAACAATCTATATATGTACATACATATATACAAATAAGTTGCATTGTGTTAGTAATTGATATTCTCTGGAATGCGTGAACCGATTTTGATTCTGCAAAGTTTATATGAAAGGTGACGTAATACCAAGGTTTTTATGTATAAACGGTCTTTGTATGTGTATTGGTTCATGAGTTATAGCCATTTTAGTGAACACTGAATTCATTTCAATAAAAGCAATTTATCACTGATTTAAATAAATTTGAATTGATTTTTTTTTTGCACTACGAAGTGTGCAGGGGGTCGCTAGTATTTCTATATAAAAAACTGCCAAGTTGTAAAACTCATTCACCAATAATTAATTGGAACCACACAAAAATTTTTTGAAAGCACAGTACGTCTACGTATGTATATATAATATGTATGTTAATAACAACACTTTAGATATTGACTATCACAGACTAAATTAAACTCAGTTTAAAAAAAGCAACACTTAGAATCCAGAGGTTTTGATAGTTAGTAGCCAATGTAGTATAGGAAAAATGAGAAGCGAATAGGAGGCAATTTTATATAATTTTTTAAATAGTCATCTTTTTATCGAATTCGTACATAAATTGCAAGGTATCCGACTTTAAAATATCTTTATTTATGTATTTTATTTTTATGGGCGGTGCCACACCCCATACTCAAGGCAATTTTTGCTTAAATAAGGAAAGTTATGTTATATGTAGGTAATGATGCAAAGGTTTGATACAAAAGATATACATAGCAGATCTCAATACTTCTAAAGTAATTTATTTGATTTGTAGAATAAATGACACGTCCCTTTATATGGTTTTGTCGGTTTTTGCTTACATAAGCCTACAAATATCAAAGAGAGTTACGCTAAGTTTAATATGGCATCTATTATAGTTTCTCAAATATCATAAATTATATATTTCTGTCATAAAATGTATTTGAGTTGTATCGGCGGTACCACATCCGATTCTTATAATTTTCGGCTCGGAAAAGTAAAGTGGTATAAGAGTTAATGGTACAATAATTTGAGACCACAGATATAACAGTTTTCTAAATATGGAGTAAAATGTATTTGAGTTGTATGGACGGTACCACACCCCCTGACTCTATCCTAACAAGTTTTTGCTCGAATAGGCGAAATGGTGTAAGATATAGTTTTACAAAATTTTGAGATAATAGATTTAACAGTGCTCTTTACATAAAATGTATTTAAAATATGTGGGAGGTGCCACGCCCCTTATTTTTTTGTACATACAAACCGTCTCCTGAAAATTACGAACCGAACAAAAAAAAACTTCAGGCAAATCGATCCATTCATTTTTATATACATACATTTATAGATAATTTAAATAATAAAAAAAAAACATTTTCAAAATATATAAATTTTAAGCTAACGTGTGCGTTTTTAAAAACATAAGGGGTTAAACATTTTAAACAAATAAATCTTTTTTTTTTTGGTATGTTTCGTGTTTGAAAACAGATGTTTTAATTTCAATTTTTTATTAAATATATTAAAAATACAGGTAGTTAGTTACAACAAGTTTCCAAAAAAAAAGAAACATGAAATAAAAAAAATTTCTTTACACATTGCGGAAATATTGTTACACTTGAAATAATTTAAAAAAAAAATAAAAAGAACGTAAAAAACATCTTTAAAATAATGATTTTTAACGTTTAAATACAAAAATTACTCAATTTAAAATTTATTTATTAGTTGTAAATTTTTCATAAAATTACGAAACCATATAATAAAAAAAACAGACCTTTAAAATAATTTTTAATTATTCCATATATTCATATAATTATATGAGTTTTAGAAATTAAAAAACAAGTAAGAGCGCTATATTCGGCTGTGCCAAATCTCATATACCCTTCACTACGTGTATAAATATGTATATGTATGTACGTACATACATATGAATTTACATGTCCGAAAGGTATTAAAAGTCTTAGAAAACTTGATTTTTTAGTAAATTTTTACAAATTTCCCAAAAAGTCTTACACACAAATATAATCATTTTTGCGTAAAAAATGGGTAAACGTCTTTTTTGGCTTATATCTCGGTCAGTTTTTAAGCTGGGTTTCAAAAGGAAGAAGCTCGAGGATATTTCTAATAGTTTGATATCAGACTCGGGTTTGTACGACATTAGGGAGCTGAGAAAAGTTAATTTCAACAGACATACGGAAATGGCTTAATCGACTTCGCTATCTATAAGGACTCAGAATATATATATATATATATATATACTTTATGGGGTCGCAAATGAATATTGTAGAAATTACAAACAGAATGATATAGTTATATATACCCTTGTCACCTATGGTGAAGGGTATAAGGTTTACACCTAATTCACTGCTTTCTACATATATTCTTTTTATATTACTTTGCGTTGATACATATAAAAAAATTAAACTTCTTGCAACACAAACAAACGACTCAAAAAAATATTTGCAATATAAATTATTATACTTTAACATTTTTAATCATTTTTAATTAATATTAATGGTATTGTCATACATTTTTTTTTTAATTTAATTTCTTTAAGTGTATCTACAAACGAATAAATAATTTATACTAAATTTTTATTAAGTTCCGTAAAATTTAAAAAAAAAATAAACATATGTATATTGTGTTGTTTTTATTTTTAACGATAATAAAAACAACTTAACAAAGTGTTACAAAGATAAATAGATACATTGCAACTGAAACAACTTTCACTGCGTTGCTCTTAAAATAACCTTCTAATTATATTACAAAATTTAACCAAATTGCAAAGTATAATTACTTTTTTTTAGCTTAAAAGTAATTTGTATTAAGTTGCTTACTATAGTTTTTAATTAATTCATCATTAAGCACAGTTTTTTTAAGGTAATAAGAAAATTATATGTACAAATTAAATGTATTTTTTAAAGGTTTTTAATAGAATGCAAGTTATACAATTATAATACAACTAAAAAACTTTTCTTAATAAAAACAATATAAAGTTTTACCCAGGTTTAAAACGTACATCGATTTTCGAAAACTTTGATTGTGCTGGTAAAAAAAGTGTGAACGTATTATATTTTTCGAAATGTAACCTAAATGTGTAAATGCTGGGAAAGCTAAAAGTGTCAAAAACCAATGTTGCTGCAATAAGAATTCAGGTTATTTTTATTTATTACAACACTTGGCAATATTTTAAGGATTTTCACCATCATTAAAATAAGTTAGGGCGGTTAAGGCAAGTGTAGATGATCAGATTTATAAAAATCAATATACATCAAAAATACGTATTTTAACAAAAAATTATAGGTCAAAGATTTATTAAGTAGTTAATGTATGTATGTATTTGTATATGTAAGTATGTATTTTGAAAAAGAAAACAAATTTTTTATAATAATGCATCTGTTACTTTTTAGCGCGTAAGGTTTTTAACCTTCTTGGATTTGAACAGCAACAATTAGTTTTTATTTTAATTGGGATTTAAAATAGCAAAAACTAAACTGGTTCAAATAAAAAATCAGGTAAACTTGTTGGCTTTTGTATTGACCTCATGTTAATTTTTTTTTGTTATTTTCGCTATTAAGGTCAATGAATTATTGATGCGTAAAAAGTTAGCACATTTTATGTAACTAGTTTAATGCATTTAAAAAAAAAATGGATTAAAATATTTAAAAAAAACATGTAACAAAATTGATAACTACTAATATAAGTTAAAAAAAATATTAAATTATAAATATATCGATTACTTTTTTTTTAACAGTTTTGATAATTAATGTAGATTTTGTAAAATTTCTTAAAAACGAAAAATCCTGCTAACGTGACATATGTACGTACATATGTATGTATGTAAGTATGTATGTATGTATGTATATAAAATATAAAATTATTTATACAAAATTTTTTCTGCGATTTCTTATTCTGGCTGTTTATTGCACGTACATACATACACATGTACTCCTATGTATAGTAGGTTTTTATTTATGTATATCGATAAGATACATTTATGAAAGTAATTTGTATACCCTTCAGCAAAGGTGACAAGGGTATATATAAGTTTGTCATTCCGTTTATAATTTCTACAATAATAATTTGCGACCCCATAAAGTATATATATTCTGAATCCTTATAGATAGGGAAGTTAATTTAGCCACGTCCGTCTGTTAAAATCAACTTTTGTCAGCCCCCCGATGTCGTACGGACACGGTATTGGTATCAAACGCTCAGAAATTTTCCCGAGATGCTTGCTATTGAAAATCACCAAAATTCGACCATTAACAAGATATATGTAAGCAAAAAACCATTGATCTGTACAGACCTTTTTAAAGGTAAGAAATTTGAAATTTTAATATATTTTTAATTGAGCTACAGACTTGGAACTTCAGGTGCGCTCCGAAACTTTTTTTTTGCTATTAGTGTAGGAACAAATGAATGAAAATAAGAGTATAGGTTTAAGGACAACTTGTTGTAAACATCACATTCGTAACACATGAGGTCTAGCTGGATCCACATATATTTTTTTAATGAGAAAACTCGCAGAGAAACTTACTATTTGTGTTAAAAATGTTGGATTCCAGTATATCAACAACTTTAAAAAGTATACTAACGTTTAGTAGCTGTTTGGAAGTTACTTACAAATATTAGTACGATATTTTATAAACCAAACGCAATTTTTCTTTTAAATAAATTTTATATATAAATTGAATTTAACTAAGTAATAGTTTATCATACATATGCTAATAAGAAAAACAAGGTTAAATATAAGTAGCTACTATAGGAAAATAAAATACAAAAAAATTAATAACTTTCATTTAAATACGACAAAGGGTTTTATAAAATTTTATATTAAAAAAGTTTTCCAAAAACACTTTCAACTGAGATTTTTTCTAATTGTTTGAAAGTTTTAAATCTGTTTGTATATTCCTTTCCTTAACAATTTTTGTAAGATTTTATATTTTAGGAAATTTTTTTAATTAAATATCGATATGTAATATATTGACGCCCAGCAGCAGAAAATTTTTATGATAATGATGGAAAAACTTCTCCTCCATTGTGTGGATAAAGTTTTTGGCCACTTGTTGACAACGTTTCGGCTGGTTTCTAAAAGTTAAAATTTTAACTGACAATTTTATACATGAATTATGTACATATGTTAGTTCACATGTTATTTAGGACCTTAGGTAACTTGGCTTTTTAACAAAATCTTATTTAAGAAAAAAATTTCGCCAAGATTTTCTAGAAATGACCTTGAAAGTATACATATGCATTTGTACATTTCGTAGATATATTAAGATATGTAACTTATCTAATAGCTGAAAATTTTGATTTTTGTGCCAAAAATTTTGAACCGTATGCTGTTTTTTGCTTACATCACAGCCTTTTTTTAAATGGTTTTAAAAAGTAAAATATGTCTAATACTTTGGTACTGAACTGTAAAACATCTGGCGGCTAAAAAAAACTTGGTTTAAACCAGTGGTATCTATTTCATAGCCGGAATATTGTGACACTAGGTCTAAAACTTCATAGCTGAAAATTTGAGCCAAATCGGACAACATTTAATGGGCGCGCATCGAGGTCAAAAGTCAGATATATTCAAATTTTGCAATTTATATAAAATAATTTTGCAACTCGTTAATTATTAAATTATATTAATAAAAAGTACATTAAAATTTTTTTTGGAAATTTTATGGACCATGTTATGACAAATGGTTGTATTTCAACATAGAAAGCTTTGTGTAATTAATAATAAAAAAAAATAATTATTATTGTAAATACAAAAAAATATTAAATTTATCCATAGCAATTAGTCAAAAATAAGCAAATTGAATTAATTTTAAAATGATAAATTAAAAATAAAAACGTATTGTCCAATTATTTTAATTTGTTCAGATATCTGCAGTAAAACATTAAATAATAATTTTGAGCGGATTTTGTCAAGAGAACTTTATATGGGCAATTCCACAGAAAAACTAAAAACCATCGCAACTTTTTTTTAAATATGCCAAAGAGGAAAAGACCATTTAAATTTTAGTATGTAGAGGTGTTATAGCTTATTAAAATTTTTAAGAGCAAAAATAACAGTTTAAACTGATCACCTCTCTTTGATTAACTTTAGGAGATTGCAATTAACTATTTTCTTTTAACTAGCGACTAAATTCAGGTATTTGTAACTTTGCAATTATACTTTAAAATTAATGTTACAAAAGCAATAGACAAGATCCATAAGAAAAAGGGTAATATAAAGTTCGATTAGCGGTATTTTGGTATAAGGTTTGCTTTGGATGCTATTCTGATGTCACGTACGATATGCCATAACATTATTTTTCTACGTCATTTGAATTTGACCGGTCGCAAGTATTTCAAATTAACAGTTCAAAGCAAGATATTTGTCGCAAACAAATATTGATCGGATCTTTTTTTAAATTTGATGTAATACAAATTTTATAATCTTTTAAAGTTTGTCACGTACGGTATTGTAAGTACTACAATTGAAATTAAATGCATCAGAGTTCAACCACCAAAGTTAATATCATAAAAAATCAACTTTTCTAAGACTTTAAAAACCTTTCGGACATGTAAATACATACGTACATACATACATACACGTAGTGTAGGGTGTCTATGATTTGGCACAGCCGAATATAGCGCTCTTGCAGGGTACAGATATAAACAATTAAATGTACATACATACATATATAAACAGTCAAAATAATTAAACAGTCTTGTGCTATGCATGTAGGTACGTAGTTACATATCCATACATACCTACCTACCTATCTACCTACCTACATACATACATATATACATATACATACATATATAATAATAAAAATGCTTACTATTGCGCTCTCTGACATTTGAAACTTTTAAGTTTATTTTCTTTAATTTTAGTCGGATTTTTTTTGTAATTTTGCACATTTGTATCTAATACTGCCTGTCAGCCGATGGTGGTAGTAAAAAAAGTATCTCCACAACAATCCATTGAACGCCATTATTGCTTTTTACTTGGTCACGTATGCCATGTGCTATTGCTTTGCAAACGCACACACACTTCCATCCATTCTCATTTAATGCATGAATACCGTACACTAAAAGTTCTTTGACAATTTTGATTGATTTTATACTTATTATTGTTTATTGTCGGTGATTTAGCAATTTAGCGGTAAAAATACATACATACATATGTATGTATATAGGTATGTATTACTGTAAAACATTTGGTAATAGTTTTTATTAACATTTATTATAAGAAGTAGGTACCTACGCGTGAATTAATTAATTTTTAGATAAAAAATAAAATAGAAAAATAGGTACCAAGTCTTTTTTATAACAACAATGTTATAGGTACTGATTTCGATCGTTTTTCTTTTAACTTAAAATACAGAACAGAGGCAATAATCTTCAAATAGGGAATTTATATTATATTTTATTACATATGTTTGTATGTATGTATGTATGTACTAAAATATCGTTTTATATAAAAATACTTAATTGAAAAATAATTTTATATACATATATATGTATGTATGTACATACACATGTTAACATACAAAGTTATGTATGTATATAAATAGAGATTAAAAAAATTCACATGCATAAATAAAAGACTATTCGTTAACCAAAAACATCTATGAAAACAAATTTTTTTCGTTTGAATAATTAAATTTTGTCTTTGAACGAATTTGGTAAAAAAAATATTTGACAATAAAAAACTTTAATAAAAACTTTCTTAAAAATAGTTTATTAGGTTAACGTTTTGAAACAAAGCATTACAAAAGTTATTTTAAAATTAAAAATTTATTTAAATTTGTCTATAAATAGATATTGGTTGAAAGTTGTCAAAGAATTTGTAAACAATTCTAAAAGCGTATAGGTATAGTAGGGTTATTATAGAATTAAATTGCCATCAGAATAGGAATTCAAAACGACAAAAAATTTCTTAACTGTAATAAATTTTGACATTTTGGTTTCATGTCCGAATTGAAATACTAAATAAGGTTCAAACCTAAAGCCGATAATATCTAAATTAATGACAATAAAGAATATAGTAGGTATTTGCCGTTTTAAAGTTTAATTCCGACAGCAATTGGATTTAATAACAATCCTGTATAGTTTTTTACGTATACTTTTTTACGTATACTTTTTTACGTATACTTATTAATGAAAAAGAACGTATTCGAAAACTTTTTTTACAATAAAGATTTGATCAAAAAGGTTTATTGCTGTCGATTATGATCGCCTTTAATTTTTTAGTATTTGACAAAAACAACATAGGTACCAGTTTGCTGATGCAAAAGTCATGCGCATTGTTTATGTTTTAATATACAAAAACGTAACAAAAGAATTATACGAGGGTAGCGACAACAATTTAATAAAATATTTGGTAAAAAGGCGAATTAAAACCAGGTGCCATTATCACTTTAGCTATTCATTAAGTCAAATGTCAATTTTTTTATATGGTTAAGTAATGATTTTTAAATTTAAAAAAATATATCTACATATATTCAGTATAAAAAAAGAATTATATATCAAAATGATAAAAAAAACAGAAACAGGCTAAAAAGTCTAATTTATAAATTTTACTTATGTATCATAAATTTTAATTGCTTTTTTCACAAACACAAATTGTGTTAATTGTTTTATGTTTTCACTAGCTTATTGTACCCGGCGTAGCCCGGGGTAACAA
>NDXZ01025779.1:0-23318 GCA_003055125.1 Paykullia maculata | reverse complement strand
TATGGAGGTGGTGCAGGTAGTGGGTTTGGTGGAGGTTCTGGTGCAGGCGCTAGCAAAGGAGGAGCTGGCGGATTCGGTGGTGGAGCAGGTGGTGGTGGTTATGGAGGTGGTGCAGGTAGTGGGTTTGGTGGAGGTTCTGGTGCAGGCACTGGCAAAGGAGGAGCTGGCGGATTCGGTGGTGGAGCAGGTGCTGGCGGTTATGGAGGTGGTGCAGGTAGTGGGTTTGGTGGAGGTTCTGGTGCAGGCGCTGGCAAAGGAGGAGCTGGCGGATTCGGTGGTGGAGCAGCTGCTGGCGGTGCTGGTGGATTCGGTGGTGGCTCCAGTGGTAGAGGTAGTGCTGGTGGTTACGGTGGTGGGGCAGGTGGCGGTGCTGGTAAAGAAGGCGCTGGTGGTTTTGGTAGTGGAACAGGAGCAGGTGGTGCAGGTAACCGAGGAGGTGCTGGTAGCCCCGGCACATCATATGTTCCCCCGTCACCTGGCCAACCTGGACAAGGACATGCAAGTGGAGATTTTAATCCTCAAACTGGCTACAATTATTAAATTTTATTCTATACACAAAATTCGTATGCAACGATATCTGCCACAAATACTCGTAGCATTTAAGTATTTTACCTTTTAATATCATATTTAACAAATTTTAATCAAATTTCCCTCAATCTAACTATACACAAACATCTGACAGGATCTATTTATAAGTTGTAAATTTTTAAAAAATGTCTCACTATAAACTCGATTGCTTTTAGTAAAATAAGCGATTGTTCGTTCACTCTATTTTTTTAATTTTTAATCGTTTTTAAGCATGTTTTGTTGAGTATGGCTAGTGAAATATGTATGAGATTTTTAAGAAATTATAGATAAAGATATGTTGAAGCTTAAACAGCATTTGCCAAATTCTTCTGTATATATAATTAAGATTATACTTATTTAAATATAAAACGAATTAAAACAGAAAATAATAATAAAAATACAAAATAAACAATTTTTAAATACGGCCGCTATATTTCGTTTAAATAAGTGTCAGTAAAGTTTGAAGTGATCCTGACAAGAGAACAATATTCAGCAACATCTTGAGCTAGATGCAAGACGGCCAAGCAATTATTTTTATAGATCAATATTTAATGAGATTTTAATTAACTTAAGTCTCCGAAAGACAAGGGTGTAGAAAGAATCAAATATTCGGAAAGCTCCTTCAATTTTGGGCAAACTTGAAAATTTACCTACAAAATAATTTTGACTTTAATAGGTCCTAATCATAACTATCAGGAATTGAAGACTGAAAAATATAATTTTAAATTTAGGATTAATTAATTGAACAAATAGATATGCAAAGGATTTTTAGATAATATTTACGTGTTTTCTTATATTAACCAGCGATACCCATGTTGGTAGAGTTCTGCAAAATATGGTAAATTTTAGGTTTGGTAGATTTGACAAAATTCTTATTCAAAAAGTTTGAAACAAAAAATTAAATCTATTTAAATATTAAACAAAAACATGAGAAACGTATTTATTTTATTTCTTTTAATTATTAAGTCTAATGGTAGCTTTAGACTATTTTACAAGTCGTTTGTTTTTCATTGGATTTTGTAAAAGGAAAATAAAATGATTTTTGTTCTGATTGTCAAAAATCAGGTAGAAAATATTTTTCATTGCATTTTTTGTCTACAACCAAGGCGAATTAATATCAGGTGGCCTCAGTTCGGAGAGGATTTTTTTAATCAAATTTTTTTTTATATGAAGTTTGACATTATCGTGACGAAGAAGAGAGAGAAAATTATTTTTTATGTATGGAGTTTGACATTATCGTGACGAAAAAAAATCATCAGCTGATTAACTGAGGCCACCTGATATATATTCGCCTTGTTTACAACCTTAATACAATGAAAAATCCAAGGCGAATATATATCAGGTGGCCTCAGTTAATCAGTTGATTTTTTTTTTCGTCACTATAATGTCAAACTCCATACATAAAAAATAATTTTCTCTCTCTTCTCCGTCACGATAATGTCAAACTTCATATAAAAAAAAATTGATAAAAAAATCCGCTCCGAAATGAGGCCACCTGATATTAATTCGCCTTGGAAAAATCATACGTATTTAGAAAAATTTTTAAAAATGATGAGAGCCATACGACTGTCAAATTTCTATACTTTTTTTTTTGATATTTCATTACACATTGCCTTCACACTATTATACTTTCTCATTTCATTAAAGTTTTTGACATGTCGTAATACTCAGTAAATTAACTAAAAGGCAAAGAAAGGTGGAGGCGAACCCTAAATACTCTGATAAGAAATTATAAATAAAATTTTGCAACATTTATTCGTTGCTTAGAAAAATTACAAAGAGCAACGAAAAGATTTTAAATTCCTGAAAAAATCTTTAACAGATTAAAAAAAACTCTTAATATTTTTTATCTGCTAAAATTAGCCACATTTAGCTTTTAATTTTATGCGGACTTTGACATTTAAAGTATATTTTTAGATGTGTTTCGTACAATAAAAACATACTTTAGGCAAAAGCTAATTTTTAAAGTTTTGTTGATGACTATAATAAAGGGCTTCTCTCTCTTTGTTAAAAAATTTTTTTATAAAAATATTTTAAAATCGCAGGGATTCACATTTTTATATATAAAATTTGTATCACAATTATTTTCATGGGCGTGGCTCTATGCACTTTTCTTATCCTTATACTGGACTGTGACATCAAGCCAATATGTGTGCAAAGTCTCATTAATATCGGTATTTTGCAAAGAGTAATCACAGTGCTCAGTTTTGCCAAAAATCGACTACAGGCACAATTGAAGTAATTAGTTCATCTTTTAGTTTAATGGATTAAGATCTGACATTTAAATTAAAAGTTTAAATTTGAAATGTCTGCAAAAAATCTTAAAAAAAAATGTCTAATTACTAAACATTTATTTGCCGGCCTGCATAAGTGTTAATTTAAGTCTTTTGACGCCTAAACGTATGGAACATATTTTTTGATTTTTAGTGCATGTATTTCATGCATTCAAACATTTATTTTCCTATACTTTTACATATAAACACATGCATACAAATGTATGAATGTATATGTATGTAATAAATAACGTACAATTAAATTATCATTTATTATTATTTATACATAATTATTCTTCTTTTAAAATAAAATAGAAAAATTTATCAATTGTCATGCTGCATTAGTGCTCCACTTCCTTTAAAGTTTTTACGGTTGACTTTTTATAACGACGATAGGGATTATAGCCAAATGTATTCACCAACTGATTAGGTCGTGCACGCAGTTCCTGGGTGGCCACTTGTTGCTGCTGCTGATCGTTCTGTTGCTGCTGCTGCTGATTATTTAATTGCTGCTGACGATTTTGTTGCTGCTGTTGGGTAAGATTTTGCTGTTGCGGTAGTAAATTTCCTTGAGACTGCAAATTGCTGCCAAATTGATTTAAGCTGCCCTGTGCGAACGTTGTACCCATTAATATGGGCGATGGAGGGGAGAAACCAAATTGATTATCAGCGGCATATTGTCCAGAATTTTGTTGTTGCTGCAGCAAACGTTGTTGTTGTTGCAATTGCAACGGTGTTAATTGGCCTGATCGCACGTTGTTGGGATACTGTCGAAATGGTGTTTGATATGGATTTATATTTGGACTAAAGTCCTGTTGGTAGGGATTCTGTAAGCTGGCCGTGTACTGAAGTGATTTGGCAATTGCTTCTGGTATGGGTGGTGGAGTAGGGATGTGAGCTCCTTCGGCACGAAAACCTTAAGTTGGGAAAAAATCATGATTTAAAAACTTTTTTTTTTGCTTAGTTTTCAGTAAATTGTCTTCTTTTCAATAATATTTGACAAGTTATTTACTTATTAAAACTGTTAGATGTATCTTTCAGATATTCGTTTAATAGAAAATTTTCTTTTAAACTTCAACATATTTTCAATTGTTAGTAATTAAAACATTTACCATTTTCATCGGCTATGTAACGCACAGTTATGGGCGTACCTTCAGGCGATGTATAGGAATATGAACCTTGTACAACTTGAGCCTCCACCGCTTCTCCCAAGCCCAAATTCTTAACATAACCTTGGGCCTGAGCCGTAGTACCGTCGCCAGCTGAGTAACCATAAGAAAAACTCCCATCATAATTTAGTTCGTTTTGATAGGCCGTAATCGGTACAAAATTTTGGGGATTCGCCTGATTGTAGTTACGATTATAAATATTCTGTAACAAAAAGAAACCAAAACAAAAATGTTAAACATATTTCTATGCTAAACGATTTAACTAAAGTACTTGTGGTAATATCGGTGAAATAGGCTGCAGTGTATTGAGTGAATTGGAAAAGAGTTGTTGGGGCTGTTGCTGCTGTAGTTGTTGACGTTGACGCAATTGTTGACGTTGAAACGGCGATTGTCGTTGGTATGGTGATTGATTAAAGAGTGCGCTTTGTTGACAGTGACATGTTTTCAGCAACAGTGTGAATGTCAGTAAGAAGCCGGCTATTAACTAAATTAAATAAAAAAACAATGATCAAAAATAAAATTACATATAAACAAGTAAAAATATTTTAGTTAGTGAAGCTAATTAATATTATGCCCTACACCACGCTATAAAATATTCTGTGTAATATTTAATTTTATATCAATCTCAATATTTTTTCACAGATGACTTCTGGGAATGTGAATTATATGAAAGCAATAGAATTATCAAATGCTGCAATTATTGCAAATTAAAAATTTGTTTTTTAGGTTTTTTTTTGGGAATAAGATTATTTATATGTAAGTCAGTTATAAAGCCTAAAGCCCGAGTCTGCAATGACATGAGGAGGGGGTTTGAGGGTGTTATTGCTTATATGCAAAATCAATATGGTTTGTCCTTGGGCTTAATAAATTAGTGCAAATTGCAACATGTAGTTGAATTATAACACTAACATGGACCAACAGACAAACATCGCCAATTCGGCTTAAACAACAATTCTAAGCCAATTGACTTAATTTACATTTAATCTGTACAAACGCAAAATAGTTTTTCATTGTAGTATTGTGCCGGGTATTACAAAATTTTTTGAAACCATTAATGAAAATATTTTTTTCTTGTCGTTGAGTCAAATGAAACAGAAAGGCTCTATAAAATAGGACTGACAAAAGCAGGAGAATTTTGAAATGTGGATTTAGTTTTTTTATTTGTAAATTTTTAACTGACATTATTTTTAATCTTTAAAATCTGCTTAATATATTCTGGGGGGTTACTCTGTAATTTGATTCGAAAGAAAACATTTTCGAATTTACATGTTTAAGGCATACAAACTCGAACAAATTTCGTTTTATGTAGTATCAATTTTTTGGAGATGTTCCCGAGAAAACCGGTGTTGAAAACTGACAATATCCATTAATAACCGGCTGAGATAAAAGCAAAAAAGGCGACCATCTTTTTTTACACAAACAAAATTATTATTTTGCAGCTTTGGAATAAACACCATTATTGATACAAGTTGGACTAATTGGCCCAGAATCCCCAAAGATATAGGCAAAAATCTACATGGACAACAATTTATATCACAAAGTTTTTTAACACTTTAACTTCCTTTCGGACATGAAAATACATACAACCATAAACTTCTTATTACAAACCGCTCCTACTTGTTTAAAATGGTCTTTGCTAATATTAGTAACTAGCAAGACTGAAGTTACTGGTAAAAATCTAACATGATCATTAAAACATAACATAAACAACAAAAAAGCTTCTGGTTGATGATTTTCCTGTGGTACAACTAATTTATTTATGTTTTCCGTTGCGATTTCTTGTTGATCAAGATGTGTAATCAATTAATACTTTTAAGGCTTTGTAGTTTTAAAATTTTGTTAGGGCCAATATTTAAATGAGTTAAACAAAAAACTACAACGCACTCGATTTTTTATAGACTGATTTTATTCATACAGTTAAGTAGAAACAAATCAACACAAGTTGCAAACAAAATTAGTTTGTTAAAAATTCTTTATATTTATGTATGTTAATCTAAATGTAATTACAAAAAACATATTTCGTTAACTTTACCCGATATTTTATTTTATCCATAATATTATCGTGGGAACTTTCACTTTAAGGTACAAAGTTGGTTAAATGTTTCTCAAATAAATTCACTGACAAATTGCAAAATTAAAATTTCCGTTTATTTGCTATCGACTATTGTCTCAATTGAAACTAAAATAAAATATTCCAATATATGACAATAAACGCAAACAACAAAGTATGTACTGATTTCACGCTCGACTAACGCGAAGCTTGCTTTTGGCAGTGGCTTAAAGCATACAATAACGATTTTAATAAATTTTTCAATTTTACAATTCGTACAGATCCAAAGCGTTTGAGTTAATTTCGCGGTAAATCCTCCAGCTAAACTAATTGTTAAAGTACAAAGAGATGGTGTATTTATATAAAATGAAACTATTTGCAAAACGCATTTTCAAGAAATACGCAAAAAAAATTAAACAAAAAGTAAATTAAAACAGAAAAGAATTTTTGCATAATTAAGCATTTAACATACACACACATACACACACACACTTCAATTGTATTTTACTAGTTTTTATAGAATGTATAAGTGTGTGTTTGTGCTTAAGCTTCTTAACACTGCCTCATCTTATAGAATAAAATATAAAAATTTACATGTGAACGCAAAAGCAAAGAGTCTAGCGGTATAGAAATGCCACATGCGCGTTGTAATCTGTCAAAACATCATTTCGTATTAGAACTAAATCAATAAAGTTTTACATTGCACTTCCAGTTCTGTTCTGTACTTGCTTTATGGATTGTTTTAACTTTGTTCAGCATCTTTCTAATCACTGTTTAAATTTGCGTTTACTTTGGAATTGGTATTCAAATTTTGGTGGGTGAATTTATAAGTTTATGAAAAATTGAGAAATTGGGAACTAATTTCTTTTAAACTTAACGTTAAACGAAGCGAAAGAAAAAACTTCCAATAAAATAGAACATAAAAAAGTTGGTCGCTTTGACCAAACTAAAAGCTACAATACAAACTCATTACAAGCATTGCAGTTTCTTATGAATTAAGGCATTAACTTGACAAAAAAAAAACTTAAATAATAAGAGATACGAAAAATCGTGCTCAACAATATCTAGAAGATCTTTTCATAGTGTCGACTAAAGAATTTCTTAATAACTTTAAGAAATTAAATACATTTTTCCGCCCTTTGCTGCGACTAGAAGCTTTAAATGTTAAATATTTATAAAAGAAATAAACAAACAAAAAACACATTTTTAATACACCCACGTACCTTATCTTAACATAAGCCTTATCATCTTCTATTCAATGTTTATTACCATTAATTTGCATTCAACAATATAAAAATATTTACAGATATTTATGGTTTTTCTATTGACCATTGACAGAAGGACAAATAAATCTCTGAGATGCAACAATATTTTTTTTCCTTCAATATTTTACAAGATTTAATCAGATTTTTGTTTATTTTCTTGCAACTACATTTGTTTGTTTTACACTTGTAACTTTGGCTTGTGGTGGTTTCATGAATTTACAGTGTAAAATTTATTGTTTTGATGTTTTGTGATCTTTATTTGCAGAATTTTGGTTTTATGTTAATTTAAGTTTACTTTTTTGTGAAAAATGTATTATTTAAAGCATTTATCTTCGTTAGATTCTATTAGGTTTTACAGAAAATTAATGTTTACTTTGGAGAAAAAAAATGTTATTAACTGAAGGGGCAAAAACCACAAAATGTTTATGAGATTTTCAGAAGAGGTTAAGGTTTTCCATAAATTTCATTAAAAGTGTACTCGTACTTGAATTATGATTATGTTAACGTTTTTGTTGAGCCCTTTCTGGGTATTTAAATTTATGTATATAAAACAACAATGTGAGTTTAAGCATAAAACGAGTTGTATCTAATTTGTAAGATTGGAAAAATTTACAATAAGTAAAACTTATTTGTCTGCTAACAAATAAACAAATTTATAATTTTAGCGGAATATACAAATTTGGATGAGCCTTAATTTTTATGGTTTTGTTAATATCAATTAAGCCTTCTTTATGAGCTGATTTTACTTGAAAACTATGCCTAAACTATAAGCTTTTACTTTTAGATTCAATGTTGAATATTAAAGATAAAATTAATTCGCGTTTTTTTTTGGTCTCAGGTCCTCTTTTATATATTTTTAAGTTATTTAATAGAAACTTACAATACAGCTTTCATGGTACTTTAGTGTAAGATGAAAATGTCGAATTAAAAGAAAATAAATAAATAAACACAAAGTTATTTTTTCAAAAAATTTGCCAAT
Source organism: Paykullia maculata (assembly GCA_003055125.1). Lineage (NCBI taxonomy): Eukaryota > Metazoa > Arthropoda > Insecta > Diptera > Rhinophoridae > Paykullia > Paykullia maculata. The sequence goes on along the minus strand of NDXZ01025779.1, from coordinate 15,015 downwards.
AAAAATTGTTTTTATAAGTTTTCTGAAATTGTCTCTTCCTTACATGTTTAGTTAAAATAGGCAATAAATATTTAACTGCCTTAGGGGTTGAGGTCGAAGGCTTTCCTAGCGGTGTCGTCTGCTGGATTTCGTAAGATATGACTAAGTCGTCTCTATACCTGTTACATAATTGTTACATAATTGGGCTGTCCGGTTCTTAAACATAGTTCGTTATTGGATATGAAAAGTATTTGTAAAATGCGTATAAGGCAGCGATTTAATGTAGAAATCGGAGCTATAAAAATGCAAAAGAAACTTTTATTTCATCACGAGTTTTTCCTGGATAATAACAGAGATCCACACAGATTATTTGTATCTGTTTTATATATCTTTCATTTTGATTGCTTAATTTTAGTCAGCTGTAAAATTTTTGCTTTATCTGTATAAGTGTCTAAAATAATCTTGACAACGTTCAAAGTAACATATTTGCATCTATAATAGTATTTAAAGTTGTTCATAATTTATTTTTCTCAACTTATATTGCAGTGTTTTAAGGTTGCCTGATTGTACAAAGTTCGTAAGATCTATATTGTATAATTTCTTTTTTTTAAATGTTGCTAATAAAGTTTTTTTTTCCCCAAAAATGATTGTCTTTGATATTTTGACAGTTAAAAATATCTACTTAAATTCACGTTATAAGTACTCGCGTAATAAAAAATCCTACATTTTTTGTAAAGTTCTTAAAAGTTATATTTTAATTTATAAATTTATTACTTGTCACGTTAAACACTTATAGATCATTAAGTCTAAAATATTTTAACATAAATAATAAATTAACTGATGCAAAAGATGATGTCTAAGCACACGACGCTATGTGCGTCACTTTGTATCTGCGTATTTACAAATATGTAAGTATGTTTAATGTATGAAAGAAAAAATATGTTGATTTATTGCTGACAGAATTCCCCACCTGTATTGCACTTCAAAACCATGAAATTAATCATGTGTATGTAAGAGTGAGTAGTTGCGCTTGTTAAACTCTAAACAAAAACATACATAAAATCGAAATTATTAATAATTGAATGCAATTTAAATAATGATTAATAATTCCTATTTACCTCACATTAAGTTTATGTTGTTTTTAGCACTTGTGCGTAGTGCAATTTATGCCAGCAATAAAAACAATTTTTTGCTCGTAAAAACAAGTTACAAGTTGATGCAGTATTTGCTTAAACATGTTAAACTTTATAACATCATAATTAATGAAGTTTTTGTGCATTTTATGCTGGTTAAAGGGATAGAAGATTTTTGAAAAAGCAAGATTTCTATATCAGAAAAGTGATAAAATGTCAAAGTATCAAATCGTGTTAATAGTTGAGAACTTCAAGGTCATCATTTTATTCAGAAAATTTGTATGGATTTCATAGTAAAAGCCCTTTTGAAAAAAGCATAACTTCTGTTTAAACAATTCAGGAATGACTAGAGGTAAAATTCAATACTAGTTAACTTAAAACATATATAAAAGAACAGCGGTATCACTGAGACATGTTGAAAACTATTTCATAGCCCAAAAATATAATTAAAGACAATTATATTGCTTATTTAATTATTTTTAAAATATTTAGTAAAAATTTTCCCAATATTATATATAAAACAAAAATCTACTTTTTTAAAGTTAAAACATAAAACATATTTTGTTATTATAAATTTCACCACCTTAACAATAACTTGTTTGGCTAGAAATTTGTTTGCCATATATGAAATTGTTTTTCTGTTAAAATTTGTATTTAGCAGAGATGGCTTTTAAACAATTTATCAGATTGATTTTTGTTTTAAAAGTTTTTTTTACCATTTCATTATCTTTATTTTTCATTACTGGTTGTGACTTAAGCTTAAGACAAACAGCTTTCAAAATTTTATTTTAAAGCTGCATTAAGATATTTATTATTTGTATTTTGTGTTTTGTTGAGCTCCCCTAAAATATGCAAGACTTTTGTGTTCACAAGAACGAGCTTTATAAAATAAAAGGTATCGTTTTTACAGTATGCACTTAACATAAGACGTGTAAATATCTTGCAATAAATTATTTAAGAGCATCAACTAAACTTTTTCAATCAATTAATATTTTTAAATTACTTAGGAATTTTTAAACCCTTAACCACCACCAGTAGTGAAAGAAGGCTTGATTTGCCATGCATTACACCCCACAATTGTTTCACTAAGAATTTAACAAAGAATGTACATTTGTCTTTAGCCTTTTAGACTTCCCGAGCCTTTAAAGAGATTTAAACTGATTCTAGAGGTAGTTTAGTATTAAAATTGAGCTTCATTGGACAAATGGAAAAAATTTAAATAAAAATATAAAAGTTAAACGTTAAAGGGCGAAATTTTATGAACGTCATGTCATTTAGTTTTTTTTACATTGAAACAATTTCAATATCAAGATGTTTTATTAGATATACATATGTATGTACATTAATAAGAAATCACATAAATCCTTTTTTAAACGCCACTTTAAGTTTTTCAAAAACTAATATTTTAAATATATTTTTCTTTCTTAATTATTACTTAAAGGTTTTGATTTTCCTACAGAATTCGCTTAAATGTCTTTTAAAAGAAAGTTTGTGTGCTAAGTCTTTCATAAGACTTAAGAGAGCAACTTCAAAATTCATATTAATAAAATCATAGTTTAATTATTAAAAAAATATACGCTTTAATTTAATCAATAACATCTTTGATTACTGGCTAATTTGATACAAAATTTTTAATATTTGACATTTAATATTTGATATTTTGTCTGTAGTAATTTCAAAAATAAATTTCATTTGCTTTGGGCAATAAAATCAAATATCGCATTGCTTAAAGTTGCAATAAAAACATTTAATAAGAAAAAAAGTAAACAAAAACATCGATGATAAGTTGCAGTAATTTGCCCACCTTGTTGCAATTGCTGCATTAGGATACAAGTTGCTGTGCAACATTTCTGTACAAATTAAGGCTACATAATTGCATAAAGCCAAACTAAAACACAAACACAATTAAAATATTGAAAATAAATTTACAAATTTGTCCAAATGAAAATATCAATTTGATAATCAAATTAATTGAGAAACTTACTTTATTTTAGATTTGAAATTTAAATTTCAAAATATTTACAAAAGTTTTAACGTTTGTAAACTTTTATCTGACATAAACTATAGTTTTTTTTTCTGGTTATGGCAAATTAATAGACTTTAAGTCGGTCTGTTATGCTAAAAGGAGATGCTATTGTTGTTAGTTTCTCGTCTCTCTGACAAGAAATTATACTTAGTGCTTACACCCATCACCTAAAGTGATGCAAAATTCATTTCTAACAATACAATTAATCTTATTTTATTAGACTTTGGGTTTTACCTAAGTTTTTTGCTCTCTTCACTTTACTTGTTGCAGTTGCACTTTTGAATAAATAATTTTCGTTGCTTGTGGGTGTGCTGGTGCACATTGAAAATTTGTCTTTATATGAATATTTTTAAATTCTGAGAATGAGAATTTTCTTTGGCTTGTCTAACTTTATGATGGGAAGATTGTTTTGTTAATTTGAGTCATAAACTCTTAGGAAATGCAATTTTAATTAATGGCAAAAATTAATTTATTTAGTTGCTACTTTAGGCAGTGGATTTTTATTTATCTAAGTGTGTGGCAATAAAAGTTTTTTACTGTTAAGTTGAATTATTTACTATTAAAAATTTAATAATAATTAATATAACGTAAAATTTTAAAGACATCATATTTGGCAAACTAACATTAAATTTTAAACTTTTACGTGTTTTTTTTAACAGATTTTGATAACTTTTTTTCTGTTTTAACCTTCTCGATCTTTTTTTTGAGTTCTGTATTTTAACTTTGATTTGTGCTGAATATCTCTCATTTTAAGCTTGGTCGTGCTTTTAGCATATAAAAGTAGCTAAATCCATCTTAGTTTTCTACAAAAACCCTAAACATAATTAAAGAACAAAAAGTTTACTTTTCTTCTTTTAACTTGTTAAATTAAAACAAATTTTATTATTTTTCTATTTTTTTCTTTTAAAATATTTTAAATGTATTTCAAAAAAATGACGATAAAACCGTCATTGGTTTAAAAAATGCATTCCAGTCGGCTTGAGTCTGAAAATAAATTACTTTTTTAGTAAATTCTTCAATATATTAATTGGTAATGCATTAAATAAACTAAAAATTCAGATTAAAAAAATTATAACAACTTTTCACCATAGAAATTGCTAAAATACCATGTGAAAACATATGTCATTGTTAAAGGTATCTTTCTTTAGAATTGCCACTGCTCAAGATAACCAACTATGACAATTTTTATATCTAAATTATCCAGGGTATTATGCCTTTGTGCTAATGTTTGTAACGCCCAAAAGTAAAATTGAATCAGAGTCACCTCCTGCATCGATCCAACGATATCTGCCCGTCTGGCTGGCTGTGCAAGTAAATATTGTAATGAAAGTACAGGTTGCATTATTCAAGATAATTTAAGAAAATTTGACACAGGTAGTTTTTGTTTTTTGCATGGGGACAAAGCCTATTGAAAATAATCAGTCCATGATTTCACCTAGCCCCCATACAAATGTCCTTCCGGAATAGGCATTATCGATTGAAAATGCTTCAAATATTAATCTATTCCCATAAAATTTTGCACTTATTCAAAGTATTATGTCACTAAACGCTGTGTACCCAATTTCTCACGATCGTCCATAATTTACCAATGCTACCATATAAGTTCTACTACCGAAAATTACATTTAAGTGCATAAGTTAATATCGGTATCGAGATCAAAATCGTCCTGCTAAATTTTGTAAAAATTGTTCCATTATTACCCTACCTCCAATAGTAGGCCTTTGCCAGGAAATCATGTTAACCCCTACAAATAAATAAAAAATATCGTGTTGTAGGGTATGACATGGTTAGGCTTTCTTGACTATAACAACTTCTTACTTGTTTAAAAATCACATACATATATACATATATTCCCGTAAATCTAGGGATAAAAACATTTTTTAAAATATAAATCAAAGTGAAAACCAACATTTAAAAAAAATCCGAATTTTTTAGGGAAAATTTTCTGTTTTAAATAAGGTTGATAAATTATAGAAAATTTTAAAGTGTGTAATCCTTATGTATAAAAAACTCTAAGATAATTTTACTTTTTGTAGAAAATTTTGTCTTAAGTTGCTTTTTTTCCCTTTGATTATTCAATTTTTTTTACAAAATAATATCAAGATCTTAACCATAAAAGTTGATGGTGGCATAAAAAGTTTTATTCAATTTTATTCATACCAATCAACATTTATGCCTGCACATGATGACAAATGAATAAATTAAAATATTTGACAATCGTTAGCATTTTTACACAGACATACTTACATGCATATGCATGCATGTATGATTGTATGACATACGATAAATTTACAAGCAATTTGTAGTAAATTATTTGTAAATTCAATACTTTACATGAATGTCTTTATACAGCCAGCAACTCTGTAGAAACACATTTACACATGCACCTACAACATGTAAATAATCATGTTAAACAAAACCATTTAAAATCAAATATTTTTGCTATTTTTTTCCTTTTTTATTTATTTATTTTTATTAAAATGTTTAACAACATTCCCATATACATAAGTATGTAGTTTGTCGTTTTGTTTAACATTAGGCAGAGGTACATACTTATGTGCATATGTATGTTTGTATCTTCAATGAAATATTTGCAAACAAAAAGAAGTGTGAGTTTGTGTAGGAGTTTGTAAATGATTTTATTAACACAATCTGAATGTTAATTTAAACTTCAATTTGAATAAAATAGTTAGATGTATAACTACAAAACAATACGTATTTTGAAATTTAAAACGATAGCAATTGACTTTTGATATTATTTAGAAAATATATGACATTTTGTGTCAAGTCCCTGCATCTTAATAAAAGTGTTAATAAATGTTTAAACATTAAAGAGCTCAATAATCATAATTAATAATTTCCCATTCAACTGATTGAGGTTGAACGAGTAATTTGACATTTTTAAAAATTGAAACTGTTTCGAATGTAAATTTTTCTCAACAATTTTCTTGTTTTTGTTTCTAATTCTTATTTGGTGTTTAAAGATGCTGCTTTTGTACGTTTTCACACTTGACTGCAGTTTGTTTATTTTTTAATGGTTTGTTTTTTATATTTCGTTGCCAACCGAGTTGAAGAATTATTATTTAATTTTTTTTATTTTTGCCACTGCAGTATTGGAAAGACACACAAAATGTGGATGAATCCAAGAAACAAACTTTAAAGTGATTAATGTGACCAACTGAACTTTTAGAGTACGAAAATTTTCTAATTACACTATGTAACAAATTAAAATTTTTTCAAAAGCAAGAACGTAACAAAATAGGTTTGATTATACAAGCAAAGGGTAGTAAATTCCTATACTCAGTTTGGCCAGAGAATTGCTTGGATTGTATAGGAATGTTCACAGAAGTTGTTCAGCTTTGTCGTAACTACAATTTTGCTAAATATTGTTGGTAAAAAATTTGGTTTTCCTTTAAGTTATGGTAAAAAAAAGTGCAGGAAAACATTTTTAGAATAAAATATTAACTTGGTTTATTTTTCAAGCTCTTAGCTACATTATTGAAAAATATAGTTAAGCCGTATCACCAACGCTGAACCAGCTATTAGAAAAATTCTGATGACACCTTTTTTGGGGGAGCCCACTTATCTGGTCACCAATCTGACCAAACTAGGTAAAGGGTTTTACTACCATTTGCTAGTTAAATCGAATCCATACTGTTACGTTCTTTCATTTTTTCATTGTTGCACAGTGCTATTATTTACTAAAAAATAAGCAAAAAAAATAAAAACAGAAACTTCTTTTACTTATTTTTGGGTTACCACCAAATATTTTACTTGCTAGAGAGAGACTGGCCGCTTGAAATTGTAATACTAAGTAATACGGCATGTCAAAATTTCAAATAAAATGAAAAAGTATAATAATGTGAAGACAATATGTAATGAAATGTCAAAAAATACGTATAGAAAGTTGACAGTCGTATGGCTCACATCGTCGCAGGTAAGTATGTAAATATTTATGAATGTTTGCTCAAGTATGACAACAACAAGAAATTAGACACCAGGATATATTTAAAATATTTTTTTAAATCTATCTCCTAACGAATCGCAAATTTTTAGCTCCTTATGTCCTGGAGGATGCAAGAAAAGACATAAAAAATTTCATTATAATTCAATGTTCGTTTTATGAGGTTTTTATTAAACGGTGCTAAATATATGTCAGCAATACTTTTAGGTAATAAAGATATTTAATTTTCTGTGTATCAAATTATATTTAATACAATTGTTGTTTTTGAAACCTTTATCATAATTAAGACGTTATGTTAAAAACTATAGTTGGTCACGCTACTGCTTACATCTATCATATACAAATTTGCGGTATCTTTTACCATGTATCTGTGTTGTGGGTGTTTTCTTAAAATTTTTGTTCGATTGCGTTTAATTTTGTTTCCCTTGGTTTATAAAGTTTTATTTTTAATAATTTTTTTTTTTATAAAATAGTTTTACCATCTGAGAATCTACTAACATTTATATGGCGGGTTAATAATTTTTGCAATTTCAAATCATAATTTGCACAACAACGTACTAATACAACTGATAAATACAACTAACACACGCACACATATGTATAAAAGAAAAAGCCCTGCAGATGTAATAGTTTCTATTTAGAGTTTTTAAATATAAAATTTTGATATCAAATAGCTTGAATATACATATATTTTGGGTTATTTTTAGTGTCATAAATAAACTTTTAACTTGCATACATATCGCTCATTTACTAAAAGAACGTCATAACTCAAAAAAAAAAATAGTTTTACAGAAAATGAGTTTAAAGTTTTCAATTTACATACAACTCAGTGGAAATATTAAAAAGTTTTCTTCTATCAAGAGTATAAAGCATTATATAGTGAACAGCATTAACTCCAAACTTTCATTTTTTGTGTTATAACCTTCTTTTAGTAAATGAGCGATATGTATGCAAGTTAAAAATTTATTGATGGCATAACAAAAATCACATAATTTATGTCTATTTAAGCTACTTCATATCAAAATTTTATACTCAAAAACTCTATTTTAATACTATCGCAATTAACAGCAGGGATCTTTTAAAGCTTCGGGCTACAATTTTGCTGGCTATTACCGGCAAAACTGTAGGGTATCGTGGTCCAAGTTTGAATGATGATCGGGGTGAATGCATCAAACAGAAGTAGAAATGAATGGAGTTAAATCGAACACCGCAAGTTATTATAACTGCTTTTAAATTTAAAGGTTGGTTTGTGTTGTGGCATTTACCTTGGCAACCGCCAAGTGAAAAAATACAATTGCGAAAAACTACTAAAATAGTAAAACGCTCATTCACTTTATATTCATGAACATATGAATTATAATTGTAACGTATTCTTTATAAACATTGTGTATTATGTGTTTTAGAGACATACATACATACATACAAATATTTATATAAAATATGAATATTTCTGCTGCCACCAATTTATGTTTCCACAATTCAGGTGCATCGTCATGTTATTTTACAAATTCTTTTTAGGTTCAATTCATCGAATGCAACCAACACCTTAAAGACTTCTTAATCTTTTAAAGTTTTGTTTTTTGGTTCTTTTATTGTTTGAAATTGATTTAGTCTATTATTATGTTCTTCTTTACTACTATTTATGATTAAGGTGTGAAGTTGCCAAATACACAAATAATTATTTTAATAACAGGCTAATTTACAAAATCTACTCTTGCCCTCTACCTTTTGGTTTTTAAAAATCTATTGTTCTTGAGATATTTGAAATTGGTTTTATTCAATTGAGAGTTTATGTCAGTAGTTAAAACATCAAAGTCGTATTAGGCATTTAAAAAAAAAAATTAATAATGATAGGTTTAAGTTTTTATCAAGTTTTATTATGGCCAGTAGTAGTAAGTAGTTTTAAACTTTTTCGATAATAATAAAAATTAAATAGCAAGAAAATATTTATTTGTCGTATTGACATTATTGTTTTAAATTTTATTGTTTGTTGTTAGATTTCAAGCAGTCTAAATGCTGGGGGCTGAGAAAAGTTGATTTCAACAGACTGACAGACGGACATGGCTAATTCTACTTCCCTATCTATAAGGATTCAGAATATATATACCATATGGGATCGGAAATGAATATTGTAGAAATTACAAACGGAATGACAAACTTATATATACCCTTATCACCTAAGGTGAAGGGTATAAACAACAAACAATAAAATTTGAAATAAAAATTAAAGTTTTAGTTAAGTTTAAGTTTTTTATCCTCCTGAAATCGTTATAATACAATTAAGAGTTAAAGGCTTATTGCAGATGTTTGGATGTCATTATTATTTATGTTCTGTTCCCCAGGATCTATTTTCATTGTTGGTGCTTAATTTAAACTTAAAAAAATCCCTTAAATTATTTGCATTTCAGTATTATGTTTTCCTCGGTCCCTTTAAGGAGTTATAGACTTAAAAAATATTCTGCTAACACACTTGCACATAAATTAAGAATAAACAAAACAGCTTTAATTTAATTTTGTAGAAAAGATGTTAAAAAATAATAAAAAACAAAAGAAAAAACATCTCATTTAAAGCAAAAATACCAAAGTCAGTGGTATTAACTGGTACAATTTATTATAACAATCAGTTAAATTATGACCATAACCTAGAAAAGTTATTTGCAAAAAACCTTAAATAAAATATTTTTTTTTTAACTAAATTTCAATGAAATTGTTCATTATTTAAATAAATCGATAAATTCTTAAAATAAAAAAAAAAACAATTTGGAAAAAATTTACATTTTTACACTTTAATGTAAAGTTTTTAATAAATTGTTATTCGAGACAAATTTTTATTAAAAAAATTTGTAGACGTTTTATTGCCAGAAATACTATGTGACAAACTCACTATTTAAAAAAATATAAAGAAGAATTTTTTTTATAAATAAAACTTGTTTTCTATTAATTGCTAATAGTTTTGTATTTAAGAACGTTTGAATTAATTAAAATAAAAAAACCCCAAAACTTTAAACTATAAATAATTTTATGAATAAATTTTATTAAAAGCAGTTTACTAGACGTCATATAAAACCAATTAGTTGAGTGCAATGCGTAGTATTGAATATCTTTAGAGATTGGATTTTGCATTTAAACTGCAATTAATATAAACGAAAGTTATTTTATGCTACAAAAAGAATAAAATCTCGTAGTCATGGTAAAATCTTACCATTTCAACACTTGTAATTCCGTGACATTTAACTCTTAACCACCCAATAATCGCAGAAATTAAATTTATTTTATTGCAAAAAAAAATTCCTACAAAAGAGTAGCAATATTTTTACACCAACTAATGGCCAGATATTCAATTTTATGCCCAACATTTATTACTAAAAAATATGTTTGAATACTTATTTCTGTATAAAAGCTGACTTAAATTATGATTGTGATGATTTTTATATTAAAGACCCAACGAACTAAAATGCAAAAACGTTTTAAACAAGTTTTATATAAATAAATTTATATTTAGAAACATTAAAGCCATTAGTAAATTTAGTTCATAATTCATGTCTGTTGGGTTATTAATAATCTTAATAAATATTCTGTCGAAATTTTCAATTAATATTAATTTAAAAAAAAAACGATTTTATTAAAATTTATGCCAAATGCCAAAAATATGAACAAAACAAAACACTTATTTATTATTATGCCTATTGAATTTTTAATTAATCTCTAGATTTATAAATTTAAATAAATGAAAAATTACAATTAATATTAATTTTTTAATAGCGGAACTGAAATTATTGAGTAGATTTTCTATATTTTTAGCTGTCACAAAAATTAGTCCTAAATGTCATTTACTCTATTTGCTATAACAAATAATAAATGAAAATGAGTTGAAATTTGCAAGAATTAAAACTAGAACTTTTATTTGCAAAAAATAAGGTAACAAATTTCTATTCAACAAAAACTTACCAAAATTTTGTAAAATAAGCAGTAAGAAAATCTACATACGTATAAAATAAGAAATAATTTATTTGCAAAGATTTGTTAATTTTTCTAATATATAAGTAAACAAACAGATTTTTCAATTATTATTTTTTTGTATAACCGGTTTCGAACCGGTTTTATTTTTTCAAAAATATCAAAAACTGGGTTTCTTAAAATGAGATAAATTTAACATATTTTTGAAATAATATTTTTTTTCCTGTAAGGAAATCACATGTCTTATTTATACACATGCATTTATACATTGTATTCGAGTTTTCTCTATTTCTTTATTTAAAACTTTTGAACCTTAATAAATAGAATTTTATTTCAAATCAAAAGTTCGGTACTAAATTTCATAAGTAACTTGACGTTTTTGATTTTCTTGTCTTTTATTTAATTTAAATAAATGTATAAATGTCTTAAAGACATAACAGAAATTAGTTATACTTGTAATAGTGAACAAAACAATAGATATGAATTTATAATACACCAGTCCCTATATAAACATTTTTGAAAGAAGTGCTTCAACTTTATTTTTTAAGATTTAATTAATGGAACAATCGTTTTTAAGATTAAACATCAGGAAAAAAATATAACTTTGTTTGAAGTTTACAAAAACACAATTTTTCTATAGATAATTTATATTTTATTTAATTTTTTAATTAAAAATTTATTTATGATTTTTAACATAATAACCGACAGTAAAACTTATATTAAAAGGTTTTTTGCAGTTATATTTGTATAACGCTTCTCTCTCAATATTCAACCGAATCAACAAGTTGCCGATACAGGACACAAATATGTAGTTTTAAATGAATAGTATTAGAGCAAAAGTAAAAGTTTGGCTATGCCCTTAAGTATTTTTCTCGAAAAATGTCTCATTTTTATCTGTGCTAAGCTATATTTAAAAGTTATTCCAAATCGATTAATTTAGTTTAAGTGGCATATGTCAATCCTTTTAGTAATCTTTCAACTTAAGATGATTTAAATACTTAAAAATACGTCAGCTGTTAAATATCCTTAACTATTGTTTTAGTTCTAAAAGGTCTAGATGTAAAGTACAATAAAACATTATTTAAGCTTTTTTTTTCGTTGGAGGTAATTTTAACGTTATATTTTTGTGTAAGACTAATTCGCCTTCGTGAATTAATTTGTTTGGAATTTAAAGGTGTTTTTTATAAATTTTTTTCTTTAATTTTTTAAAGTCACATTGAAAGAATAGGAGGCATCATTGCAGCTTGAGGTGTTATACATAAATATTTTATTACACTTGTTATTGTTGTACGTAAGTACACCTCTTCAAATATAACACGTAAACTATCTATCTATGTAGTCTTAGTCACTGTCTTTGTCATAGTCCGCATCATAGTTAAATTTGAACTCTAAGACATTTATGATTGTCATAGATAAAATGTTGGTCTTGCTTTTGTTTCTCTTCTTCTAACATTGCGAGCATCAGCAAAAAGGTTACAGAACTGCAATTTGTTGTTTGGTGTTGTTTTAATGATTTTGACATTTGGCCATTTTAACGGAATGTTGTTCATATTTCTCTTATAACTTTTTTAAGTTAAACAAAATAGCTTATTGATCTATAAACTACTTGCATACATGAAATATTTTTTTAAAGTTTTTAAATTGAACTACAACTGCCAAGAAATTTAATTCTTTTTTTTTTTTTAAAGGAAGCATATTTTGTTTGAGCATTAAATATCGAGCAGCATTTTGAGTTACCGAAGAAATAATTGGGAATCTGGAAACCATTGTTGCTGGCGTTATTTTTTATAATTTGTGGTGAAAGCCGTTCCCTTCCAAAGCTATTATTGACGATTGATTTCGGTTTGAAGACTGTATTCCACATACTTGTGTTTGAACTCATATGTATGTATTTGTTATACATATGTACGTCTATAGACTTATTCAATGAGTAAACGGCTTAAGGGCTGCATTTGCCGTACATGTGCCATTTTCATGGTTCTTACTGCTTCACGCACTACTCATGAGTAACCACACATGTTGATTTAACCACAATCTAGCCATGAAGTTAAAGAACTAGCTGCCATTCTTTAGGTTAAATTTTCTAATACCTGGATATGTTTCCTCCGTATCTCACATTATATATATATAAGTATATATCTATATAAAATCCTTTTTCTCCTATAAGGAGCAGAGGGCCGTACCTCACATAATAAGTATTACCACTTCGCCAATGGGTGGGGAACGATAGAAAACTTTCTTTCTGGGCTTGTTTTGTAGGTGCATTACCATTTTGATTTACGTAGCTGCATAAGCCTTTTATAATCAAAGTTCCTCAGTCTTTCATAATCTTTAACACCTTCCGAGCCAAGAGAACTTTCATAGATGTACGTCAAGACCTTCTTACCTGCCACTATTCTAAAACAGTGGCAAACTAATCATCTTTATCGCTTAAAATACGAGCAGCCAAAACTAAAATTTTAGGCTTAATAAAAATAAACCGCAAAATTAATTTAATTCAAAAATTATTTTCCATTAATATGCATAAATAAATCTTATAAATTTAAACATTTTAGAATATTTCATAAGAATTTATAACTTCATAAAGAACTTATGAACGCTTTAGAGTTATATGGGTATGTAGCACTTTGTTGTCTTAAGAATATTGTTTGGTAATGCGTTACTAGTTCTTTTGAGAAAATTTTTTACTACTTAATTTTAATTTATTATATTAGAAATTTTTCCTTGAAATATATATATGAAATATATTAAATTCATGTTTAAATATTTTGTCATAGAAACTATTTTTGTTCTTTTTTTATTTCCTCAAACTAACTGGTTTATAGCGTAATAATTCATAAGATGATAAAAATTCGGGAAGAACTTTTTTTAAGTAACATTTTTTATATATTGATTTGGACAATTCGAGCCGTCGAATGTAAAGAGATAATTATTTTTTATATGTGAATTTGAAGAGCTTTGGTTTAACATCAACTTATCAATAAATCCAGTGGCTTAAAGTTTAGCAATTTTAAAATGAATTTAAAACTTAGATAACATTATTGTAGAACTGCTAGACTCTTGAAACTTTGGCCAAAAACGAAACGGGATCGAAGCTGGGGAAAGGTAATCATTCAAACAAGCAAAAATGTTATATGAAGTTGGCATCGCTGAGCTCATTATCTGTTAGCTATGCGTCTTCCTGATATGCTGCAACTGCTGTGTTTTGCTACTGATTATCATACAAAATCGTGCTGTAGCAAAATAATTTTTAATATTCTGTCATTTTAAAGGAAGTTTTAACATTTTCTCGCTATCGACTGCTTTCAATGCGCATTATTTTAAATGCTAGTTTAGTTTGCGAAATAACTATTTTAAGATACGTAATATACAATCCAATTTGTTAAGTCGGCTTTTTTAAAGATAACATTTTTGTAGTTTATTTTAATCGTGAAACAAAATTAAAATTTTTTTTAGCACAAAATTTGCATAACTTCTTTGTCGAAAAATCATAAGTTTAAAACTCTTGATTAAACTATTCATTAGCATTTATTCTTAGTAATTTTTTTTTTTTACTTTACTTTTGAGTAGCAGCAAATATCCACATTTATTAGCAACTCTAAAATTAATTTGATTTTCATACTAAAAGCTTTGATAAATAAAACAAGAAACGTTTTTGTTGCGTATTTTTTTAATATCAAGCACAATTTCAACCTTTTATAGCTGCCTTTCATGAATTATCAAAAAAGAAAAGAAAACAAACAAAATGTATATAAATAAAAATTGTTCAACATTTTTTCAGAAAATTTTGGCAACAATAAATATATTCAACTGACATCTAATAAAAATAAAAACTAAGAATATTAAAAAACACTTAAAGATAAAAACTCCTAAACATTACTATAATGATTTTAAGATGAGTCACAAAATTATTTACTCCCCTTTTTTATACCCTTCACACACACACATGTGTTAAG
>NDXZ01025778.1:0-11878 GCA_003055125.1 Paykullia maculata | reverse complement strand
AAAAAAAAAAAAAAAAAAATTCGCATTAGTTTTATTGACTGTTTACACATAAGTATATCAACTCAAATCAAAATAAGTTGAGAGATAACAGATAAATTTGTAGATAAATAAATCGAGTATTTGATGCTACTAAATATACCTATTAAACGACAAAAGGATTAAATAAAACTAATACTTTGAGTTATATTACATATTTAAATGTATATTTAAGAAAAACAAAATCAGTGTTCGAAAAAAATTCGCAGGTAGAGATTTATAAAATAATATAATCAAAAGTGAAACTACACAGTAACAGTCTACACATGCGAATACAATTTACGCAGCAAGTGGCAACACTGCTTGTATTTGTTTTGTTTTTTTTTCTGCAAAGAGACTTACTTTAATACAAAAACCAAAGAATGAGAGAACACATTTATTGTGCTTTTTGTTTGTGTGGGACAATAACAAAAAATATCAATACAACAACACATCATATTAAAAATACTCGTCGCAATACACATCTACAAATGAATGTAGTTGTATGACCAAAAAAAAAATTAAACAAAATATAGTGGGGAAAAAATATAATAAAAAAAAAACGGCCAACGCCGTACACATAAAATAAAATCAACATTTTTTCCAAACAACGACGATAATCATTACAAAAGGCGTCGTTGTTGCAAAAACAACGTATTTACCGTACTCCTATTAAACAAGATATATTTTTTTTAATAGGGGAATATTTTAATTTTTACTTTTATAATTTTTTCTGTTCTACAAATTGTTATTTTTTTGATAAAACAAATTAAAAGAAAAACAAAAAGGCAGTGTAATATATTTTTTAATTAAATGCTAAAGAAGAAATGTGTGTTGTGAACTGAAATATACATACGTACGTACCTATGTATGTATATACATATGTACATACATACAATATTTAATAATTTTGTGAAAAAACGTGTTTTTAAATTATTATAATAATTGATTATTTAAGGTTTTTTCTAAACGTACAGAGTATGATTTTTAAGAAAAGGCAAAATAAACATGTGGTTTTGAACCGCAGCTAAAAAATTTAGAGAAATTATAAATGTGAATTAAAAAAAATTATAACTACTATAAAACATAAAAAAAAACTCAAGACAAGTGCAATTAAAAAAAAACTAAAATTTAAATGGATCTTAAAACAAAGTATGTATTTGAAAATAATTTTATGTCATATACATTAATACCTATGTATTTTAGAATTAAAAAAACGTTTTAACTAAAGTTATATAAATATAAATTATAAGTACCTATTAATACAAATAGTTTTTTGTCAAGTGTGAATTTTAAGAATTTTTAAGGTTGTTGTTTTTGTATTTATTATTACTACTACTACTACAACTACTACTTTACTTAGGCCATTATAACTACATACATACATACATTGATACATCCATTAACAATAACAACAAAAATAAAATTTAAAAGCTAAAAAATATAGAAAAAAAACGTAAAACAAATATAATGAGATACTTTTCTTAACTATACAGTCAACAACAAAATGTTTTTTATGCGGCCTTGTACATTTACATACACACATACGTATGTGGATGTATGTATGCATATAGTTTTTTCTATCTTTTTCTATATAATTTGTTTGCAGACGTGTGCTGATTTTATATATTTTTTTTTTGTTTGTTTTTAATATAACGTTTTTTTTTGGCTAGAATTTGTATTTCGATAAGTAATTTCTGCACTCATTACGGCAATTGAAGTTTAACTAGAACTTTAAAAAAATTCTAAATTGTGAAATTCTTAATTAAAATCTAACTATATAGGTATGTACATATTGCTATTACATACATACATGTGTACATAATTTCACAGATAATAGTGATGTCAACTGAGTGCTTTTTATTCAATATAAATGTTAGTGCTAAGCTTTTTTTAGTTAAACGACTGGTCTGCACTAAAACTTAAGACCTGGGAAATGATTAAAAATTTTGCTTACATGTTAGGTAGGCACCTATGTATATAAAAGCCAAATTTTTTAAAATGTCATTTTATATAACTTTAAGTATAGACACATTATACATATACCTAACATATATACATTTTTCTGCACATTTTTGACTTTAAGTAGGTACCTATAACAAATTTTTTGTATTGAAGTAAAATTTAGGAATTTTTTTGAGTCAACGAGAACATTTTTGTTTAGACTGCTTATCGCTTTCTATAAATACATATGTATGTGGTGTGTATGTTATCTGCTGGTACACCAATACAACAATGATATAAATTTTTATAGGTACATACTAAAATCTAAGTTAAAACTATATGTATTAGTATTTTTCATTTGCTCCTTATAAGAAAAAAAATGTGATTGTTAGTTTAGTTAAGAAGTCTAGGTACCTACCTATGTTGTTTGTGAAAAAAAGATTAAGTAAATAATAAGTAGGTACCTACATATGTATATAAGTACCTATACCTACATATAAATTTGTATATTAAAAGTGCCTCATCTGTTAATTAGTCGGTGCCATTTAAAAACAAGTAGCATAGGTACATATTTTACGTATTTCAACAAACCCTAAGAAATTTATATTAAATTTCATTTTTAAATTAGTATATACGATCTCATTCATAAAATTGTAAGTGTATCTATGGTAACCCCGATTGCATTAAACAAGTAGAAAAAGTACCGCTAAAGCAAAATATAAAAAAAGCACACGCTTTGTTTACGCAAACTTAACCTTTTCTCTTTTTTGTTTTGAAATAAAAAAATAACAACAACTATCGCACAGAAAACTTGTTTACATCACCAAATAATACAACTCTCTCTTTAGACTCTCGCTCATATACATACACATGTAAAAAAAGTGATGTACAAAAATAAATATTTTTATTCTGTATCGGAATTTTTTACCCATTTTTGTTTGTGCGATAGTAGTGTGTATAGTTATGTACATACTTATATATATATAGATATGTATATAGTTATATGATTAAGATGAAAATATAATTAAAAAGAAAAACAATACCTTAAACAAGAACTCCACCTTGTTATAAAAAGTACTTTTAATTAGTAACTACTTACCTACATACATACATAATATGTAAGTACATAGGTAAATTTTAAAAGTTAACTCTGTTATAAAACCACATTAAATAAAAAAAATTTTAAAGGAAAATGTGTTATTGCAATTTTTTATGTTAAATTTATAACATGTATGAGAAATTGTTTTTAACTTTTCTCCAAGTTAAATCAGGCAACACTATGGTGGAAATGTTTTTGTAATTTATGTGTTTTTATTTTGTTTAAGTTTTCCTTAGTAGTAAAACTAAGCATCTAAAAATTAAATGCGTGTTTTCTATTGTTGTTTTGCCGAATGTATGAATAAATATGCTTCGTTTAGATTAGGCCTTTCAGCTTTTTCTTTTGTTGTTAATTGCCAATATTTTAATGTCATCTCCAAAAAAGGTTTGTTAAAAAAAAAAATATATATTTTTAAGTTGCTTGAGTAAAAATATTATTTTTACTAAAAAAAACAGAAAAAAATCGTTTTTAAAAAGGGAATAAAAAAATTGTATACCCCAAAAAATCCTCAGAATCCTAACATAAAGCTCCAAAAATGCCAACACTGTTTATTTAATTGATGTGTCATTTTTGCATATTTACTTGTTCGTTTGTCTCTTGTTTTTTTTCTGACAAGTGAGACACTCAAAACCCGCTATACATATTTAAATGAACAAGAGAAGTCAAAATTATTTGTTTGGTGATAGTAAGTGTAGCCATATGTGGAGATTTATGTAGCTTTTAAAGTTTTTAAACGATTTAAATTTGGTTCTTTTTTCCTTCGAAATAATGGGAAAAAATTTTATCATTCTTTTGTCTCAAACTACTGGAGAGTATGCTTAAGAGACTAGAGATGGTTATTAAAGTTAAAGGTCTACTCACGAAGGACTAAAGGCCATTTATATTATTTTATGTAAACTGTACGAGTTTGGCTTTTACCAAATGTTACCCACATAGGTATTTTAATAAACCGTTAAATAGCTACATGTCGTAATTTTTATTTTTTTTTTGTTATTTGTTTAAAATAACTCGTTGATTGCAGAAAGTTATACCTGTACGATTCTCGTTTTTAACCACTTTAGGTACATATTTATGTAATTGTAAGTAAGTATGGCCTACTTCCTACACGGAAGTTGCAAAGTATAAATCGAAAAAATGTGTATGCAATGCAAAGCTTTGCTTGCATACAAAATAAAATTGAAACCAAAGATGGCAACCCCATATGAGAATAATATTCATTTGTTTATTATTGCGAAGGCAGTCATACAATTTCTGTAATTGTTTTATAAAATTTTTTTTATTTATTTTGTTTAGTTCTATATTTTATTTTGATGCTTTTGTGGTTGTTAAATAGTGAATTATGTACATACATTTATGTATGTATATATGTTCCTATAATGGCGTCGTTGTTGTTTATTTAAATTATGTACATACCTATGTACATATTTATGTATGTGTGTATATAGGTACATACATATGGGCATTTCCATGTAATTGTACGTGACATTTTTACGCCTACAGAGTGTTACAGATTTTGCAACAAATAGTGGTAACTGAAAAATAATTTCGTCAATACCTATGTTTCATTCAGGGGGTACTATAATTGAAAAAAAAAATTCATCACATTCGGATCCTTGTCGTCTGAAATATCGTGACGTGATATAAAACGAAAGTGATGATATGCGAAAATCTTCAAATTGTGGAGGTTTTTTTTTATTTCTTCTTTCGTCAAACATGTTTCCTTTATAATCAGTAATTGTTAAATAAAAAAGTTTATGGATGATTTTTTAATGAACAAAATTTGATATCGTACGTGACAGATTTTTCTCTTATAGTATTCTTAAGTGATGAAATATATGTTTTGTAAATACCTATATGCATTAAGAAAGTTAAAAACAAATAACAATAATCTATTCGGTGATAATAGCAATTAAAACAGTAACTAGTTCATTCATATTTTACTGCATTCATCAAAATCAATCATCGATTACAGTGACGATGAGAAAGTTACAATCAAAGAGAAAATCATAATAAGTGACGAGGCACATTTTCATTTGAATGGATATGTGAATAAACAGAATAGTCGGTTCTGGGCAATGGAAAACCCTCAAGTTATTCATCAGTCACTATTGCATCCATTAAAAGTGACAGTCTGGTGTGCAATTTGGTCAGGAGGTTTATCAAATATTTTTCCATAATAATTTGCCACGTCTCTACTTCACGACTGCCAAATATAAACTCTCAAGACTAATGTTTACCAAAATGGCGGCAAAACAAAGTAGTATACTTTGCCGGCGGACACCCTGTATAAATACCTCTACATACTAAAATTTGAATGGTTTTTTCCTCTGGCATATTTCGAAAAAAATTGCGATGGTTTTTATATATTTTTTAGTCGTGGTTGATATATTCATGAAAATGTCCATATGTTTGTATGTACAACCAAACCTACTTATGTAGTTACCCAACATACCATACATCAATCAGACTACAATTCAACTTGTGAATAAGCTTATAAAAAAAGTGAATTTTATGCTTATAAAAAAGTGAATTATAAGCTTTTCTTAATATCGTTTATAATAATAATTTTTATAAAATGTGAATTCAGAAGCAGTTTTCAACAATGCTTGAGAAACCCTTATTATACACAAATGTTTCTAAAGTAAACAACATACATATGTACATATAGTGAACAACAACATATGACATCTACTTATATTCATCCATAAGAACATAAATATCGTCGGGGGATTGATTATTGGTGTGCCGCATAGCGCATTCATTTTATTATTGCGTGTGCTATTCTTAAATCTGTCATCCATTTTCTAATGTTTCAAATATTTTTAAGTCTCCGTAAGAAAATTTGTACTGAAAACCAGCAAAATCGGTGCATAAACGCATAAGATATAAAAGAAAGCCACAACTTTTTTATTTTCTTTTTTTTATAACTGGTTAACTATAAGTCACTTTATCTTAAAACTTAGTGTAAGGAACTGTAATAGATATTTGTGTATTAAGTCTTAAATGGAAAGGAAAAAGCAGGTGCGTGATACCTCCAAAACGAAGAAATATATTTTATGAAATACATTTAATGATAACTGTATTTGTGCCACTTTAAATCCTAACGCCATCAGCCTTTTGTAATCCACAATCGAGCCGAATTTAGATAGGGTTGGAGAGCAGGGACGTTGTTGCACCCACTACACAAGGGAAATATATTTTACGGTATATTTGGCGAACTGTTGACTTTAAACTTGATATAAATCTTTTTTAATCGCATTTTATGATATAACGTCAAACAGGGAGATTTGCAACCCTAATATAACGGAAATAACTTAAATAAAATCTCTATTATTATAAACAAATAAATTCTTTTGTATACCTACGTTCAAACGTAACATTTAATCTATTCGTTCTTAAAAACGCTGTTATTTCTTTTATTTTGTATTGAGTTAAACATATCAACTTTTCTTTTTTTGTTTTAATATTCAAAACAAAATTTTTTGTATAAAATCTTATAACAAGTGACGAATTTGTTGGCCACTGCACTAATTTTGTTTATAGTTTCGTCAACTAGATCTACTTGGGTTGACACAAAAAAAAATGTGTTGTAAATACAATTAATTTTTTTTGTAAATACAATTAAAAGTTTAATTAAAACTCAACCAACAATAGAATTTGTAAATACAATAACGACATTTGTAAGTTGATTGTTAATAGTCGTCAACAAAATTATTTGCATATTAACAAAACAAACTGTTAAATTAAAAAAAAAAAAAACCTAGAGATGGCGCTGCCTGACCTTCGTAATTCTTTCAAGAGGTGGCGCTGCTTGACATTTCCAATATTCCCAAGAAGTGGCACTGTTTGGCCTCCCTACGATGTTATCCTTTTTTCCTTTTTCCAGAGGGTGGTCATGGGGACTTCCTTGATGGTTTGTTTGGAGTGGGGTGAGCCACTTAATTTTGAAAAATCGAAAGCCATGATAAAATTGTTTGTCTTCACCGGGATTTGAACCTGGGGTGCTCTTTAACCACTATACTACGCCGGCACATGAAAACAATTTTTTGTTTGTTTATTTTGTACTTTTTCAAATTTCCAAAAGCAAATTGTTTTAGATTTTGATATCTTTTGTTTTTTTTTTAAATATCAACAAAATTGTTTATTGTATTAACAAAAAATTTGTTAAACCATAAATTTAATTTCAACAAAAAATTTTGTTAACTTCAATTTGTCGATATTTTTTTCTGTGCAATGTATTAAATTCTTTGTTGTTAAGAAACGCATAATTTGTCGATTATAATAAATATATAATTAAAAGTGATTTTCATAAAAATATGCAATTATAATGAAATATGCAAAAATATGCACTAACAAATGGATGCCACTTTAAGGTAAATTCTTTGATTCGAAAAGTTATGATTTGTTTGCCCTGAATTTGCATATATTTCCGGTCCAAGTTTATAACTAACTGACTTATAAATAAAATTGTATTTGTTTTCCCAATAATTATTAAAAACAAATTTTTTTTAGGTTTTTACAAATATGCTTAGTAGCACCCCATTTTATTTATTGACATTTATCAAATTGTGTATTTTTTTACATGATAAGAGCGAGGTAACCCAATACACCGCTTCCTCTAAAATGCGAAAAATTTGTCTTTTTAATTATGTTTACAAACATATTTACATCTGTACATACATACATGTGTATGTACATATGTAAATATTTTCTTATGTATGTATCTCCGATTTAAGTACATACATACAGATATGTACATATACATACATGTACATATGTGTATGTGAAATAGAAAACCTTATCTCTACCTAAAAAATTTTAACTAATTGAATTTTTATTTCCTTTTTATCAAAATAAATGTTTCCTTTTTTATACCCTTCACACACACACACACATGTGGAAAGGGTATATATAGGTTTGTCATTCCGTTTGTAATTTCTTCAATATTCATTTGCGACCCTATAAAGTATATATATTTGGGATCCTTATAGATAGGGAAGTCGATTGAGCAATGTCCGACTGTCAGTGTGAATGTTGAAATCAAGTTTACGTAGCTTCCATTGATCACCCAGGGTTTTATGTGACATCAAACTTTTGGAAATGCTTTCGAGAAAATCGGTATTGAAAACTGGCAAGATCCATCAATAAACGGCTGAGATATAAGCAAAAAAAAAAACGACTGCCTCGTTTTTTTATGTTTTTTTTTTTTTTACTCAAAAATTTTTCACCCCTATTGTGAATATTTGTTCCCTCGAAATTTTTCCCGAATTAATTTTTGCGAATTTTCTCCCTAAAATGTTGTGAGTTTTCTCACAAACATTTTGATTGGGAATAAAAAAAAGACGCACAATGTAAGTTTTTTTTTTTTGTTTTTTAACTGTTTTATTTGATTTCAATTAAAAATAGAATGTTTGAACCCCATGTTTGTGGTTTGAATCCCACAGATGTTTTTTTTTTATCTCTTACAATTGGCGATGCCAAATTTTTGTTCATGGGAATAAAAAAACTATTCCCTAAAATTTATTCCCCTAAGATTCGTGATAGGGGTGATTATATTTGTGTGTAAAACGTCTTTTGGGGAATTTTAGAGAAAAAATTTTTTTTTCGAGAAATTGATTATATTGGGATAAAAAAGCAAAAAAATGTTTGTGTATTTTGATAAAAATTTACTAAGATACACACAAAGAGAATGTAGTGAAGGGTATATAAGATTCGGTATAGCCGAATGTAGCGCTCTTGCTAGTTTTTGTACTAAATTCATCCCCATTTATTAAGCCTACAAAGAAATTCCTTAAATTAAATGAATATCGAAAAATGAATTTCGTCGGGTGATAACTAACGGCTTGTCGCATTAAACAGAAGTGTTTTTTTTTCGAGAAAAACGTTAACGTTTGACACCGCTTTAGTGACAATTTTTTATCGATATACATAAGATAATGACAGCAAATGATTTCTCTATCATGGGAATTTTGATGATTTCGCCTATATCTTTGCAGATTACGGACCAATTAGTCCAATTTTTTCAACCATGTCTAAAGTTTATCCAAAAGCTGCAAAATATTTTTTTTTTGTGCATATCGCCGGTTATATCGGTTAATCGAAAATATAGAATAATAAACCCAATATATGAAATAAAACCATTAACTTAGAAAAAGTAACAGTTCGCCACAATAAATGTATTTTTATTTCAACCTGGACTAATAACCCTGATTCCACATTTCTGGATTTATAAATGTAATAAAAGTATCATAAAAATTTGAAAGTACCTTTTCTGCCTCTTATATGATTTTATATCTCATTCTGGATCAACAGTTCCTTAAATCATATTTTCTAGTTCAATCAGGATCAATAGGCCCTAATTTCTTATTTCTAGACTCATAAACACAAAAAATGTAAGATAAAAACTACGTTTTCATCCACTATATTATTTTCTAGCTTTATTAGAAGCGAAAGGGTCTAATTTTGCGTTTCTGGACTCATATGCTCACAAAATGATAAAAAGTACCCTTAAAGTTGAAAAAATTTTCCTTTTCTCTTACCCATTATTTTCTATGTCTGAAGGAATCCGTGTTTCGAATTTTATCCAAATTGGTCAGTAATTTTCTATTAGACGCACCGGGAAGGTTTTCCCCCTTTTTGGTACCTTTTAAATCCCCATTCTTGTGTCAAACGTTTTTTTCTCAAGTAGTTGTGTAAATATTAGTAGAAGCTTAAGTGAAGTTTTTCATGAATTTGATCAAAATTCAAAAAAATATTTTTTTTAAGTAACAAAAATAAGTACAATTTTTTCCCTAAAGTTCGAATTTATATTTTTAGAAAATGTGACAAATGCAGTTTAAATTAAGTTTCTATGTTTATTGGCTTAGTACAAGGTGGGCCAAAAGAAATCACCCTATTTTAAGATGCTCCTATTTTTGCAAATGGCGGCCAATGACAAATGTTTTGACATTTGTGAACTAGACAGATGTAGAATACAAGTGAACAAGCCATGGAGCGATACAATCCCCAAGAACGCGGAATAATCGTGTCTATTTTTTTGCGTAACAATTCTTTTGGCCAACCTTGTAGTTAGAAGGGGCCCCAAAATAGTACCAAAATATAATTTTTACCCGATTTAACCCCCTAGGCCCTCGAATTCGAAAAAGGACCAGACACTTGTCCGCTTATTTTTTGAATAGAGTACAATGCTTTTTAAATTTTGTTTATATCTTGTTTGGTTTAGAATACCTATATAAGGTTACCGATTTTTCCCTTTTTTAGCCCCTAAATATTTGAATTTCCAAAAATCCTTCTTAGTGGATCTATACAACGGGAGAAGAACCCACAGTACAAATTTCAAGTCTCTAGCTCTATCCGTTTAGGCTGGGCGATGATGAATCAATCAGTCAGTACGTAACTCTTTGAATACGTACGTATACGTATAGATATGTACCAATACACAGCAAAAAATAAACAAAATGAAGGGCTTGTCGTTTATTATATCATATGTATGTTTAAAAAAAGTGTGTCATGTAAAGCTGTTTTTATTCAAATACGTATGAATGATTCTAAATGTAGAGTAGATTTTATTTAAATTTAGGCACTAAAATGCCTATAAAAGTAAATTACTTTTTAGTGACTATTTCTATACCTATGTTTATACATGCATACATACATATGTACTTATACATATATAGTCGTATTTACATACATACATATGTACTCGTTTGTACGTACACATGCAAGTAGGTATCTTTCTCTATTTTGACCGAAACAGTGTCATTCACATCTCTGGTAAATATGTATGAATGTACATGTGCGTTTATTTTGATATACATATGTATGTATGTACAAACTTAGTAGTAAGAAATGTCATGTCTTTTGACATTTGCTTACAACTAAAAAAAACTGCATCCATCGTGTTGTGCTTAATAAAATAAACTTTTTTTTATCTACAATGTATGTACATCAGTGTTCCCATTTTGACACTATTCGGGTATTTTATGACGCTTTTTTGATCTCGTTACCTTTTTTCAGAATAGCCTTTTCCTAAAAAGAGTACTTTGTGACGCTTTTCGCATTTTTTATGGCGCTATTAGTGCTTTTTGTTACAACTATATTATGAAAACTAATTGAATTTTAAAAGCAATTAGTACTCGAACGAACTAAGACAAAAACTTTCTACAAATTTTAAATTGCTACAAAAAAATATTGACTTAAACTTTAATGCAAAAAAAAAAATATTAATATCAAGTGTAGATAATATTTTCCAAAATAACGAAGCGGAAAAATTTCTTAACAAATGTTATTAGTGATTCGTCTCTAATAAATAAAATATAAATTTTTCTAAAGAATCTAGCGTTTTAAAAATCAAAACATTTGGAAAGAACTAATGAATTTTGGTTTAAAGTGTAAAATTAAAAAAAAATTTTTTTTGTTAAAAATCCTTTTTAATGAACTTGCTAACTTTGTTATTCGTATAACCTTCGTTTCCTTACACAAATTCCGAAGCCGCAAGAACATTAAGGTTATAAATCGACTTTCAATTAATTTTTACATATTAAATACGGTCTAAAACAAGAAAGAGTTTGTTGTTGCAATTACAAAAAATTACAAACGGAATGACAATTCTATAAATACCCTTGACACATGTGTGAAGGAAATAAAGATTAATCACCATTTGTTAACTCAAATTAGTTTTTCTTATGTATGCAGCGTTGCCATTTCTTTTTTTTTGAAAAACTTGTTATTTCAAAAAATAAAACTTTTTTTCAAAAAAAAACTTTTTTTTTTACAAAAGTTCCAAAATTTTTAAAGAAAACACAAAATTTTAATTGGAAT
>NDXZ01025776.1:0-24467 GCA_003055125.1 Paykullia maculata | reverse complement strand
TGTTGTAGAATTGCCATTACCTGGTAAATGAATTTACCTTGATCCAGAGCTTTTGATAGTATAGGAGGCAGTTTTTATATAATGTTTTGAATGAAGTAATCTTTTTATTGAATACGTACATAAATTGCAAGGTATCCGACTCTAAAATATCTCTATTTTTTTTTACGGGCGGTGCCACACCCTCTTTAGATAACTAATTAATCAACACGCGCTATATAAGAATTTATTTTTGGCAAAAATTGCTGTTTTGTTTATACAACAATATTTTCATATAAAAAACTCCCAAGTTGTAATACTCACTCACCAGAAATTAAGAAAATTAAGGGGAACAACACAAAAATTTTTTGAAAGCACAGTACATCTACGTACATTAATATGTATGTACGTCAATAAATACACTTTAGATATAAACTATCACTGACTAAAATAAACACAGTTTAAAGAAAAGGAAAAGCCAAGGTTATATAGGAAAACTGAGAAGCGAATAGGAGGTAATTTTTATATAATTTTTTTAAATAAAGTAATATTTTTATCGAATACGTACATAAATTGCAAGGTATCCGACTCCAAAATATCTCTATCTATGAAGTTTCTTTTTATGGGCGGTGCCACACCACCTTTAGATAACTAATTAATCAACACGCGCTATATAAGAATTTATTTTTGGCAAAAAACAGAATTTGTTTTCCAAAAACATACATTTTTAAGAAGACTTTCACTCTATTAATTTTGAGAGAAAATATTCTGAGACAAAATCATTAGATTACCTAAGATAAACCTTTATAAGTAATTTGAAATCTAAAACAAGTTATTTTATTTTATCTCCCTGTGATTAAGTTTGGTAATATCAACCATAATCTTAAACATAAATATAATTTTCCCCATATTTGTTACTATAATAAACTTAAGAAATCTGTTGTTATTTTTTTTAAATTTACCCTTTTTTGCTTCCCAAACATACCTCGTAAATTTAACACAATACACGATTGCTTTAGTCATATGTTTAAGTGTGGATTTGCTTAACATCCAACAGCTCTTTTGTTTTATATTGACCAGTAACACACACGCATTAAAGAGAGAAACAAAGAGCTTATCAGTTGTAATGGTAACACGTATGCTCGATATAATGAAGTAAGAATAATTCATTATTTTAGTTTTTATACCCAAAAAGTGTCGATGTTTGTTAAGAATCATGTGCAAGTACGAGTACCATGACCAAGCACTCATATACCTATTGAAATTTCCATGGCAGACGGTTATTACTCCTAACTATAAAAAAAAATCGAGAAAAGGCCATTGTTTTTGGCAAAAATGTAGGTTAAATTCTTTTATATTTTATTCAGCAAAAACTTTAGCAATATACATTCAATATGTTTTTTGTTTGTTTATATTTTCCTTATTTTGATTACAAAATACTTGTTTGTATAAATATGGCTTTTGATATTGTAATTTTTAAATATATGTATATTTTTTATGTTTACAGATTTTTTATAATTACTTTAAAGCTCTTTATGATTGTTCTTGTTTAAAAAGCTTTTTGTTTTAATTTTCTAGAAATGGATTGTTGGTAATAAATTTTTTTTTTTTATAATTTTTGGGGTTAAAAATAGTTCAATGGCTTTAATAGCATGCCGAAATAGTGGTTGTTGCAAAACATTTAAAAGATAAAAAAACAACACAAAAATATCAATTTGAAAAATCGTAGTCATAAATTTCTGATAGTCAAACTGTTACATTAAAATAAAATAAATGTACGCAGTTAAAGGTTTATATAAAATTTAATTATTTTTCAGTCAAATAATTTGTTAAATGATTACATCTGAAATTTTAACTAAATTTCGCATTTGAATGTGGAACAATATTTTTAGTACTTGACGTATGAATAATATTAATTCTAAACATACTTAAAAAAAACCTTAAATTACTTTCCATCCTATTTAATATTTTGTCTTCTGTTAATATAAACTTGTTGATAACATAGACCTTTAACAACTTAAGGCAATTTTCTAATTCCATTGCTTATCTCTTAGACACTTGTCTGCAAAAATACCTCCATTAACACGTAGATAATCTAATTTAATATGTGGCCTTTAAGGAAATCCTGTATAAATGATAAATTTGTATGTAAATGTTTATATGTATGTATGTGAGATAGTAGACATAGTTGCACATGCACTCGAATTATAATATAATATAATTGCTTAGAAATTATGTTTACCCAGATGGCAACTTAAGAACGATAATAATAATAATAATTTTAAACTCTTTAGCAAGTGCTTTTGAAACGGCTTACATGATACAGTATGTAGTTAACATTAAGCTAATAATAAATTGTTACTTTCACAAAACAGTAATGTTTATGAGAGTAAGACTGAGAGAACTGGGGAAGTTACAACAATTAATTAAAGTTAATTTGTTTAGTAATTTTCATTTAAAACTCCTGCTTGCAGTAGTCGGAGGAAGCAAGACTTTATTTATTTTTATTTAAACGTTTTATCTGTTTTTACTTGTTTTTATTTTCACAGGTGCCATAAAACTTTGTTAACATTTCATAATTTACGTGCAGCCGTGTCTCTTGTACTCTTTGCCCTTAACACCATAGAATTAGCAACAGCTTTGCTGCCTTTGCCCCAGAATAAAAATGATGCAAATAGCAGAGGTAGTGGCAAAAACGGATTTGAAAACATTTATCAAGGAAACGGAAGTGGAAGTAATTTGCCACCACAGACATTTATAGGCACCGAAACAGACTATATATATGTTGTTATTGGTTTTGCCAGCCTGGC
The DNA here is from genome assembly GCA_003055125.1 of Paykullia maculata. Taxonomy (NCBI): domain Eukaryota; kingdom Metazoa; phylum Arthropoda; class Insecta; order Diptera; family Rhinophoridae; genus Paykullia; species Paykullia maculata. The sequence continues at coordinate 21,681 of NDXZ01025776.1, read as the reverse complement.
CAATGCATTGGCTGCTTTGATTTTAACCATCATTTTAATTTGGTATCATCGTTTGGTTGAATTAAAAAAAACTTTGGGTAAATAGAGAAATACAAAATTAAATATTTTTTTTTTGATGATGAAAACCGTAGCTGGTTTCGAAAAGGCATTCCACTCGGCTAGTCTCGGCAAAATTTACTTTTCAAATTTTTATTCATTCATTAACACAAATAAAAAAATTAAATTTCTTTGAAAATTTAAAAATGAAATTGAGCCAGAATAAAACTAAAATTGATTGTCTTAAAACAAATAAGTTCGTAATAAAAATATTTATTAAACAAGTTTTAATTTTTTTTATTCTATAAATTATTTTTCTCTTTTTTTTTGTAGATTTTTTATATGTCAGCAGCATTTTAACGGTGTTAATATTTATTTTACGTGTTTATGAGTTGGCGGAAATTGTTTATTACGATTCAATTATGGCCTTGGAAGCTGTTATACAAACCTCATCGGCTGTTTGTTTATTGCTATTGGCCATAATAGATGGTTTTACGGTTTATAAAGAGGTAAGTTTTAAAGGAAATGTGGTGAATATTTAAAAAGATAAATATGCAGAAAATAAAATAAATAATTTTAAATTACAAAGATGTAGTTAGAAATGTAATAATAAACTTAGTTTTAGCGTAAATAAAGTTAATTTAATTATTTAAAAAGATTTAATTAATTTTAATGCTCTCTTAAGGAATATGAATGAAAATATGTCTTTAAATTATAAAAAAATTACCTGATATAAAAATATCGATATTTTTTTAATATCGTTGCCGGTCGATATATATCGATTTGAAAATATCGATATATCGATATTTCGATATTTTTCGTAAATTCATAAAATAAAGAAAAATCGAACTTTATATAACAAAAATTAATTTTTTATTGATGTTTAATGGTTAACATAGAAAGAATTTAAACAGAAAACTATATTTGTGGTCAAACTACAAAGTAAGTTGCTGTTAAAATGTAATTGAACCAGTAACTATCAGATACTGACATAAGAAGCTTAATCTGTTTGATTTGCTCACTTTCTGCTAGCTTCTACAAGGAAGCCTGACAAATTAAATATTTAAGGGCGATTGGCTTCAAAAAGGACATGCGTAAAATGCTGGACACATACAACTTTACATGGTTAAGACTTTGTTAATAATACATTAAAAACAAAACATTGTGATTGACACATTATCCACAAAATGTATGCGCAATAGAACAGCTAACGCTGAATGCAATTCAACATAAAAATATTTAACACTAATTAAATGCGCATAGAAATTGACAGTTACGGGTGCTGCTTAGGACTTGCAAATATGTACCCTAAATGTGATCAAATTTGTCGCACAGCTGTTGTCAATGCAAGCATTTTAACATTCTATTCGATAAAGACTGTGACAAGAAGTTTTTTTTTACAAATTAATAACATAAAATACAAAACCAGAGTTCAGAAATGTCGAAATAAAATTGCAAGAAAGAAAAATATTGATATATCGATATATTGCAAAGTAAAATATCGATGAAATTTATCGATTGATATTTAAAAAATTATCGATATATTTGCCCATCCATAATACATAATTGTAAAACATTGGCTCCTTTGACGTATGACTAATATTTAATTTTGGTGAAATATGACAAAGTTAATATAATTTTTTTTTATTTACAACATAAAGACGTTTTAAAAACTATTATTGGTAATTATTTAAAAAAAAGATATTAATATGATACATTATCCAATATGAAGTAAATTGTAAATTGCAAAACGAACTTTGAATTAAAATTAAAGTAGATATTGTAGCGTGCATATGAATACGCCTATGCACATTCATACATAAATACATTTGTTTGCAATATATATGTTTGCTTACAAATGTTATATACATTTTTATAAATACATTGTACAATAAACCCGGCACGTGTATCAAGTAACATCAATAAAGTACTTTTGTCTACAACAACTTATACACTGCCGACGACTTTTGTATTAAGAACCCAGCAACAACCAAAACACCTTATGTTGTGCTGTGTGTGTGTGGTGATCGAATTTCATTTAATAACAATACGATCAACACACTTATTACTGGACAATGACTGCTTATAATTAGGCACCAAATTTTCAAACCAATCGCTACACCTTCCACTGTAGACTAAATACTGGATCAGCAATTATTATGTATAAAATCGAAATGAAAATAACAATAAAGACAATTCTTTGCTTAACATTAAAGAAAGCGTTAAAGTCGCTTTTTGCAAAGAAAGAAAAACAAAATTAAATTGACTTATTATTATAAAACTATTACAATATAACTTTTTTTGAATTTGTCTGAATGAATTTGTCTTTGCAAAAACCATTTTTAACTTTTTTATTTATGCTTTTACTATAAATGACAGTTTTAACTAAACCCACTTCTTACAATAAAAACAAAAAACTTGAAAAAAATACTTTAAAAATATGTTTGTTTGATGCGGAAACTGATACTGCTACTTTAAATAAAATAAACAAAAAATAACTAAAACAAAAAAACGGGTAATGGGGGAGAGTGTGCGTTGGCAAAAAATACTTTAAAACATAAAAGAGAGTAGTTGATAACATATGGACCAATTGAAAATTCTACAATTCCCTTAGAATACAATAACAGCAATGAAAAAAACTAACAAAACAAAACAAAACTACACTGAAGCATAACAAAACGCAGAAAAAGGCCAAACAAAAATAAATCTCTACATGTGTACAAGTAAATATTTATGAAAATGCTCTTATGTGTGCGTGTGTAAAAAATATAACCAAAAATTTATATGATGTTATGATAGACTACCACACCGTTACTGATCTACACACAGACACACATACGATTGCTTGCAGTAGTACACAACAATAAACAAATGTTTACAGTTATATGACTGTTCGTGTATGTTTAAATGCATATGCGCGTTGTGTGTAAGTGTGTTTATGTCTATATGTATTTGTTGCTGTATTAACGCGTTGAAAACCTATTCGCTCTAAGAGCTCTATCACGATGTGATAAAAATAAAAAGCAATAAAATACATTTCTACAAGTATCAGCTGTTTTAAAATACTTTTTATTTTTACATTTACATTTCACTATATTTGGATTAATATGTATGTGTATATGCGTATTACGTGTTGGTAATACAGCTACATCAACATTTAAAAACCAAGAGGAAAAAAATGATTTAAACAGTAGCAATCTATACAACATATAAAATATTTAACATAACTATAGCGATGTGAAATAAACGAAAAAACACTTCTGTGTAAAAGATACAGTGAAAGCAAATTACTGAAATATTAAAAAAATTTAATATCACAGAAATGTTTGTTAAAACTTTATGTAAACAATTTTAATGAAAAGTCAATTTTTAAATATACGCTTTTATTATTTTATAACATTTTTCGCCCACTTTCTTGGAGAAGAATTTTATTTGAAAATGTAACTACTCAGAAAAATAGCTATAAATGTTTTTTCCGCTTTCGTCAAATGAATACTGTGTGTATGTGTGTGTGTTTTCGCAAAGAGCACTTATCATTCATTTAGTGTTTTTTATCCCTTTTTTTTGGAAATATGATAAAGTTGTTGACTTTTTTAACTATTCTCTCCTTTTTGTGTTTGGTTATGATTTATTTAGCAGGAATTTGTTTAAAAAACAAATTGTAAAGGGAAAATGTGAAACAAAAATGACATGCATTTTTTAACAATAGAATTTTATGACTATTTTTTGTCAGAAGTTGAAAATTTTTTTGAATTCCTTAAAAACAAATTTTAAGAGTCTAAAACAAAAAATTTGGTTTAATTTACAAAGTTTATGCAATTTTTTAGTGTTTAAATTTTCTCACAAATAATATATGATTGATAATAATTTAGTTTTTTTTTTTGTTGAATTTCCTATAAAATTTTTAAAGTTCTTTTGAAATCCACTTTAATAAACTATATTTATTAATTGAAAAGAGCAACAATTTCTTTTATGCTTTAGAAAGAAATTTATAGTTTGCATAAATAAAAACTCGTTATTAACAGACTTTAAAATAATTTTTCAAAATTATACTTATTCCTTTTGATAAAATATTTACTAGTTATAAGAAAATACATGCAAAGAAACAAGAACAAGAAACAAATCACAAAATCTCTATACTTAAACAACAGAAAACTAAATATACTTGGCAGTGTAGTGGAAGAAAAAAACTATAATCAAGTAGTTTTTCGCTAGTTGACTAACAAAATCTACTAACTGTAAAGGAGTCTGGCTTTGTTTTTAAGTATACAGCATTGTGAGTTTGTTTTTGTGCCCTAGAGTATGGGTTTGTACTTCAGAGAAAGATGAGCATAAAAGTCAGTATTATAACTGCTATTATACCTAAATAGCTAAGAATACAATTTGCTTTAGCCAACAGGAATAAAAAAAAAGTTTAGGGAATATAAAAATCCTTTTAAAATAACAACAACAATAAGATACAGAAAGTTGTACTTAAAGGCGCAACATAGAATGACACTAAATTTTACAAAGGCAACAAACAGCACAAGGACATTTTAAATTTTCATAAAATCCGGAAATTTATTTGTTTATATAACCGCAACAACTACAGCACAAGTAGTTACAATAACAAAAACAACAACAGCTTTAAATAGCTTTCGTTTTAAACAGCAACAATAATAAACCGAAACAAAACATCAAAAATGCATTTGCATTTTCTACTTTTTTTTTACGATTTTGCTGTTTGCATTTAAAATAAACTATTAGCTTGACATCCCAGCACTGTAAATAATAATACTATTAAAAAAATAAAAAAACCTTAAAAACAAAGAAAACAATAAAACAAAAATTCTAATAAAACAAGAAAAAGAAAAATATTAAAGTAAAAAACAATCAAACCTTAAAATGAACACAGTTGGAGGAAATATGCTAAGCATTAGATGGAAAACGTTAAATTTTTTTAAATTTTTGAATAATAGTAGTTAAATATATGTATGTATGTATGTGAATTGGTGTAATAAAAAATAGCAAATTTTTTAATGATATTTATTAAAAATGTATAACTTTACGAACGACCCTGTTTTCAAACAACATTTTTATTTAATTTAGTTATTAATGAATTCAGCAGTTCACAAGTTGAGGATTTTAAGAGCTAAGAAGATTTAGTTTTTGTCTGTATACCAGTCAAAAACAAACAACCATACATACGCTTAGATTTACTTAAAAAAAAAACAAAAAACCCTTGAGGATAAGTAGAAAAAATTTAAATAAACTGAAAATTTTATAAGAGATTTTAATATGTTTACAAATTAATTGAGGTTATGCTGAAAAGTTACTACATAGAAGTATGGTTGCGTGTGTGCGTATGTTGTACAGTATAAGCTAAAAGTATGTGGTTACGTTAAAAACAGAAAAGTAAAGAAAGAAATCTATGTATGTTGTAAAAAAGAGTTTATGCAAATGAGTAACTTAAAAAAGAACATTTTGTATGCATTACAAGCTAACAGTAGAGGGCCAAACGTTAGTTAATATTTAACAAGAAAATATATTTTATATAAAATAATTCAATTGGTTTCATTACATTGTAAATTTTTATATTTATTAAAGTTTCATTATCCCTGGCATATAAATAATATAAATATTTTTTTAAATCTAAAGTTGTTTCCTGTTAAATTTTAGCTCTAATGCTAGAAATTATGCAGGGAATTCTATTTGTTTTTTGGTTATTTTTTAATTTTGGTTTAAATTTAAACTGAGATAAGGAAATGGAATTGCAAAACATGTAATATTATTTTACACATTAGTGTTGAATTTTATATTATATGTACTAAAACAAAAGTTTATTTTGTGTTTTTAAAAGAATTAATAAATATTTTATATTAACAAAAGCATTAAGAATTTATGGGAAAACAAAATAAGTAACCCAAATTGCATAGAATATATTTACATACTAATATTGTATATGAAAAAAGATGAAAATTTCAAAAACCACAATTTGCTGTTTATTACTTTGCTTAAAAGGTTTTCTTTAAAAATTAAAAAAAAAACAGTTTTTTTTCGAACAAATTCAGCACCTGGATTTTTCTATTGCACTCATCCTTTTACTCTATGTTTTGTTGTAGCATAAAACTAACATTTATTGCAACTAAAGCGCGTTTAAAAACGAAAATACTACAAGTGACTTCCTTAAGGGATCCTCTATTCTCGTACATTTCCTATATTGTTTGCATATTATTTTCCGCTTGTAACTGTTTGTTTCGTTGCGTCACTCGTGTATGCCTTTGTTGTTTATATTTTGAAGGACGTTTTGAGCGTTGCCTTAAAAAAAAAATAAACGTAGGAAAACTATAATCTAAAGGTTTTGTTTTATGGTATGACTTTTAACATGATTTGTTTTCCTATTTTTTTTTCACTAAATTTTAAACTCCCTCAAGAGTTAGCAACAAAATAAAACTAATGGCTTAATATATTTATTACTTTGTAACGAACTACTAAAAAAAAAAATTAAACAAATAAAACCCCCATAAATACAGCTTTGATTTAAGAAAAAAATGATTTAAGCATTAATTGGTAATAGTTGGGGAAACTATTGAAAACTAATAGTTTGTAGAGAAAGTTATTAATAAAAAAAATTTAGAAAAAGTGTTTATTAAATAATGTAACCTTCACTTAAAAAATCCTTCAAAATTAGTAAATATTTTAAAGGAAATATTAAAGATTTTATGTTAATTAAAAAATGTTTTAAAAATATTTTAACGTAGTCCTAAATACGAATATGTTCAGAGTTTTAATATAATTCTTAAACCAAATTATTTACTATTTGTTTATTAGACATACATTTTTCGTTTCAAAAGATAATGCTTTCCCTTATAAACTTTAAATAGGCCAAGTTCTGGGCTTTCTAGGAAATTTATGTATAATTTTTTCATCAAAAATAACAAATATTCTCATTACTTTTTTCTTTTTGTTTCCTTCAGCGCTATCGCGCCGACTACTTGGAGGATCATAATAAAATTGGTTATCGCCACACTTTAGCAACATTTTATTCTAAAGCCTGCTTTTGGTGGCTAATGCCTTTGCTATGGTTTGGTTATAAAGAACCTTTGGAATTGGAGGATTTAGGTCAAATGCGTGTCGAAGACAGTGCTCGAGCACATTATGACCGCTTTTTACTGATATACAAAACAGCTAAAGTTGTAAGTATTTTGATATGGAATTAAATTTTATAATTAATCACCCATTTTTTTTATATGTATGTACGCATGTTTTAATTTTAATTAATTTACTTTGAATATTATTGGTAAAAGAATTCAGAGAAATAAATAAAATTATACATCACAATTGCTGCGAAATGAAAAGAAAACAATAATAATGCAGTAAATGCGAAAATAATAGTAAAATAACAAGAAAGGAATTGAATATAATATATATTGCAAAGGATTAAAACAGTGGTTGACAATCTTTTATAATAATAATACACTTTTAATATTAAGCTTAAGCTACACTAAATTTTTTATTATAAAAGTTTTTTTTAATTAATAGAAATGCAAATAATTCGACATATTTCTAACAAAATAGAAAATTAGTTAAAAAATATAATCCAAACTAATATGTAAATACATAAATATCATTTATATTACTCCCACTCAAATTATTATATCACATACACATATACAGTTACTTCAACTCTCTCTATAAATGTGAATTTTCTCTTTGTGTAACAGATTAGCTTAAGTAAACAACTGCATTTTTCTTTCTCTTTCTATTTTGTTTTTATTTCATTTATTCAATAAACTCTCTCTTTATTAAGGTTTCATAATATTCGTAAATTATTTGCTGTTAATGTTTATTTTATGACTTTTTGTTTTCCATCTTTATCATGCTGAATATTAATAAATTTTATAATATCATGTCTGTATCTGGATATAATTAATTATTAGTTCTTAATTGTGCTTTAAATTAATATGAGGTTTTTGAAATAAAACAAATTGATTGCTTATAAGTATTTTATACATCTACTTTTAATGAAAATTTAGAAAAGCTCAAATATTGTACTAAAAAACTGAGCCTTATACTATTAATGTAATAATTTGTTATTATGTTATAATTACAAAATTTATTATTACTTTATAAACGAGGAGAAAAGAGGAACAGAATGACGCAATAAATAAATAACAAGTTAGAGCGCTGGGCTGGACTAAATCTTATATACCCTTCACCATGTGTGACCCATTTGGGCAAACGGTCAAACTTTTTTCTAATATATCTTTAGTTTATCTCAAAGCTGCAAAACCATAACTTTTTTGTGTAAAAAAAAGTCGTCTTTTTTGCTTATATCTCAGCCGGTTATGGATGGACCTTGCCAGTTTTCAATACAGATTTTTTCGAATGTATTTAAAAGTTTTATACCACATACAACCCTGGGCGACCTATGGGAGCTACGAAAACTCGATTTCAACCAACATACGGACAGACGGACATGGCTAAATCGACTTCCCTATCTATAAGGATCCTGAAAATATATACTTTATGGGGTCGCAAATTAATATTGTAGAAATTACAAACGGAAATACAAACCTATGTATATAAAATAGATGTATTTGCATAAGAGAGATAAGCAGGCAGTCATTGTTTAGGTTTTGCAGATTCGTTTTGTATAAAAAAACAATTGTTACAGACAATTTTTTTAAAGTGTTTTAAGAAGCAATAATTTTGAATAATTTTTAATAGAATTCTTTTTTTTTTGGAAAATACTTTTCATCAAAAAGATGTTAAACAAAATAGTTATAATAAAAAATCTATTTATAAAAAAAATTCTCTAAAAAACTATTTTTGTTGTAGTTTGTTCGAATACTTATTATTTGTAGGGATTTTAAAAAATCGCTTTTATCATTAACTTAAGGCCACTGTTAAAATTCGTAAAAAGCTTTCTCATTACTCATTATTATTCACATTTAATTTAAAGATTAAAGTTACTATTAATTTTCATAATATTCAAAAACTGTTACACTAATTTACAGTTTTTTTAATGCCTTTAATAGAAAAATTCAAATAAACCCCCATCTTTATGGCTGTGCTATTTGTATAACAGTTGGCGGATGTTCACATTGGGTGGTCTGCTAAAAATGTTTGGTGATTTATTTGCGGTGATTGCCCCACTGGCCATACAACAAATTGTCCAATATATTGAGACCATGTATGGCATGCAATACAATAAAAATGCATTACAACAATTGAACAGAACAGAGAGCAACATGACCAACAGCAATAGTATAAGCAGTAGCGGCAATAACAATACATCAAATGCCGCCCTAGAGATACAAACGTCATTGCCATCTATATCATCGTCATTATTAGAAGCAGCAAAATTATTATCCTTTGAACATAAGGAAGAAGCATTAGGCAGAAGTATCAGAAGTCCTATTAATGTGCAGGCAGCAGCATTTGTTAAAATAGTAAAACAAGCAGTAACACAAGCAAAGGAATCCGGAGTTGTAGCTGCAACAGCAGCAACAGGATCCATATGGTTGCCAAATTCTAATGTTAGTTTTGCGAATGATTACGACAACAGCAACAGTAACGCCAACATTAACACAAACTACAATAATAATACTAATGTGTATAATCAAATTGCAAATGGCATCGATTACATTGGTACCACATCCAACGCATCATCATTATTGACGGCATATTCTAATTTATATTCAAGTGGTGCTGAAGTGAGAATTTACTATCCAACATGGCTAGATTTACTATCGAACGGTTGGGCTATTGCCTGGATTGTTTTGCTGGCCTCTTTGGCACAGGGTGCTCTATCCCAAGCCTCAACACACATACTCAACATGACTGGCATACGGATTAAGACATCACTGCAGGGTCTTATATATCGTAAAACATTATTATTAAATTCAGCTTGTATTGATGAGAGAGGCGGTGGAAGTGCAGGCGATGTTGCTGCCACTAAAAATGACTATTTGAGTTCGTATACAAATGAAGCTGGTACTAACCCAACAAAACATCCTGTAGCAGGCAGTAAAACTGAAAGTAGTTTAAACTCTAATTGTCATAATAATATTACCAATAGCAACCACAAGGATTCCATTTACCTGAGAGAAGAAGATGAAGTGAAAAATTGTAAGTGTTAAAAGAATTGCTTAAGTAAGAGTTTGAAATGTTAATAAAACTAAGGTTTTGTTGAATCGTTTATAATTTGAAAGTCAATAAACAAAGAGACAAGTAAAAAAAAATGTATATGTGAAATATCCAAAGGACTTGTCTTAAAATTCGACTTCAAACCAAACTATAGACTTATTCATGGACTCAACTTAAGATTAAGACTTAAGATAAGGATGGATAAAAACCTTACCAATATGGTAGCCTATTAATCCTTTTTAAATTATCAATAATTTCGTTGCCACCCTCATATTATTAAATATTTTAGTTAATTTACAAACATCTGCAGTTTTTCCTTAAATAAGAACTTTTCTCTGTTGCCTCATAAATTTTATGTATCTTGTTTTGCTTTTTATTTAGCCTTAAATGACATTGGTGCCATTACAAATTTGATGTCGGAAGACACTTTAAATATAATGTCCTTCTTTTGGATTGCTCATTATGTTTGGGCCATACCCTTAAAAGTAAGTATGCAGTTTTGCTTTAAAAAAATAATGTTTTATTGATAAAATGCAACAAATTTTGTTATATATAAGAATTAACCAAAAAAAAAAAATATATTAAAATAAAGTAAATATATATAGATATTAAAGCGCCTGCCAGCCATCTTTTTCCTTTAAGAGTCCATATACAATAAATTATTCGATTCAACAGAATAATATTATTTTTGTGCTGTGTGTTGAAATAAAGTATAAAATTAATGGCTTTTAAATACAATTATGTTACATTTACGAAAATACAAGAAAAAAAAATAAATTTAAATTTATTTTACTACAAATGTTTAATGGCATTTATGTACACACAAACATACATATATGGGATCCTACAATAAAAGATTTATTTTAACTGAAAAAACAATATAAGGGAAATACTTAAATAAAGGCTTAAATTATATGTGATTTAATTTTATTTTGCAATAATTTATGTTTAAATCTTTATAAATCTTACATGATGTTTGGGAACAAAATACTAACAAATAAGTTAAATAAGTTGTTTTTTTCCTTAAAACAAAATTTTGTTAAACTCTTTGTAGGCAATAAATTAAAAGCAATAATACAATTAGGAAAAATGTGAAATAAAAGGTTAAATATAAAAAATATTATAATATAATTGTTTGATTCTTTTGATGAGATGGCATTGTTAAATCTATTCACAATAATCGGTGCATTTCAAATTGGGGAATAATGAAAATAAGACGGTGGCGTATAAATAATATGAATTTAATTTCCTGTTAAGTATAAAACTTTCTTGCTAAAAAAGATAACACTTCTTTACGTTGCCGGAAAAATTTTAGCTGTTGCTGCCGAATTTCGTATTTTCGTTTTAGTTGAATAGGCTCCTCTCGATATGTTGTTAGTACTGTAATTAAAAACAAATTTTTGTTACAAAGAGCCTACGAGGATTTTAAAGATTTTTTAATGAAATAAAACCCAAACTAAAAATATTTTTTTTGAGAATTTTATACCAAAAATTAATAATTTTAAATATCTTAAATTCCTTTAAACATAATGAAAGATTTTTAACGTTACATGTACAACAACACTTTAAATATTACATAACGTTTTCTTTAAAATCCATAATATTTTTGTTTTTATTTTTAAATTAATCGGTTTAATATCAACAAAAACATTTTAAGAACTAAGAAATCCCAGTGTTAATTACGTTTAATATTAAAATGTTGTATCTAAACTTCTAAAATCAAAACAAATATAACATTTTTACATTAAATAATCTTACGTTAGAAGTTTTAGCTTTCTGTTTATAAATTATACTCTATGACTTGGCAAAATAATATCTTAAACATTTTCAAAGAAACCAACCCACATATAAGTACTTTTAGAAAAGGGTTAGATAAGGCAAGTGTAATTTTTTATATGGTTACATGCAATTTTTATCTACATAATAATATATAATAAAAGGATCAGGTGTCCAAATATATACACACACACAAATAATGCAAACAGTTAATCCTCTCTTGACTGGACTGTCTCTAATACATTAATTTTTCTTAAGTAAAGTCCTTAGTTCTACTTAATTAAATCACGAATTTTCGTTGATAAAACAACATATTTTTACCAAATGTACGTATCTCTAGGCTAAACCTGTTTTTAAATTAATACTTGTTGTATTTTTTTTTCACTGTAAGTTATTCTATGATATGTGCAGAGGCATTTATTGTTGAACACCTCGTAACATTTGTCTTTCACATTTTATCGCACAAAAGTATTTAAATTATTCAATAAGAAAATGATACATAACCTAAATGTATGTATGGACATGTCTTATATTAAATATCTGCACACACACACATATACACACAGTCACAATTGTTGTTTTCATTAGTAAACAACAATTTAAAGTATATTTTCACGTGCTTACTCGTAAATCAAATATATGTGAATATGTACATACATATGTATATTTGTGTAAAGTATGAGTTTATGATATATTTGGAATAAAGTAATTAAGGAAAGGAGTGAGGAAAAGTGCGGAAGTGAGTGTAGAGAATTATGTGTATTAGTTGTTACATACCTTATTTTCATATGTTCTAGTCTAAGGGGCTTAAATTTGAATTAGTTCTCTTAACAGTTTCCGCAATTTAACCATATAGTTATGTTAACTTTTCATATGTAGACGCCTACAATAATGTTATTAATTCAGCCATAACTTTAAGTATTCATTTAATTTTAGTGAAAGAGGAGTAAACGGATTTTTTGCAACAAATTTAATCTTGCAATGGTTTTATGATTTCAAATTTAAGTTGTAGTGAAAATAACGTTTACGTGTTAAACTGCATGGTTTGACAACATTTTTTTGCAATGAATTTTTTTTTGAAAGTGCAAACCGTTTAATAAAGACCTCAGACTATTGTGTGAAATTTTATCGAAATTTTATTAATATCTGATTAAATTTTGAAAATTTAAATTGTTAAAAATAATTATTACTAAGTTCAATAAATAATATGTCCTAGATAGCACTCAAAGGTATTTACATTATGTTCGCAAATTAATAAACATTTTGATCAAAAGTCAGTAGAAAAATTAAGAATTTTTTTTCAATATCTTTCAATATAAATTTTAAAATAGTTAAATAAGTATTTTCAACGGCCGTTTGCATTGTGCGCTTCCAAAACGTTAAAAGCGAATATGTGTTTTAATTTCCTAGCAAAATGATAACATGTTATACAATGAACTGAGAGCAAATAATAGTGGCTTAACCGGGTAACCATTTAAAAATTTTACAAATCTACTAAATTGTTTGAAATAAGTTTTGGAAAGTTTTAATAAACTGCAGGGTTTATCTCTTTTTTCCTCTAAATTTATATTTCATATAAAAAAAAAAGAAAAAAATATCTAGTAAATTTTAAATATATTTGAATATTATTTTAAAGAGAAAAATATCTAATCAAAATGCTACATTCATCCCAAACTAAAGTCAACATTATGTATGCAATACTTTATCTAACTTTGATTAATGTTATTTATTTTTGTTAAAGAATTTACGTTATTATCATTAAATCAAATTCCCTTAATTAACTTCTGTTAATTTGCATTTTGTGCAAAAATTTATAAGAATTTCTCAACAAATTTCCTATATTTTTAAGATTAATCAAAAGACAATAAGTAATTTGTTTGTTTCAGGAATGTTTTAAAGTTTTAATTATCACTTTATTTGGAAATATATGGGCATATTTTAAATTTAAAGCAACTAATCTAGTGCTTAGACAACTGGAAATCAATTATGACTTAGATTATTGTTAGCAAATTTTTATGGTAGTTTTTAGAGTTTAAATTTTTAATATTTTGTTGAATATTTCAGCTTTTTATTTAAATACAATTTGTTTTTATTTATTTTTCTTTTAGATTGGTATTGTGATGTATTTATTGTATTTAAAACTGGGCATTAGTGCGGTTATTGGCTCGTTTGTGTGCATTTTAACCATGACACCCTTGCAGTTTCTAATAGGCAAGGCTATGTCCAAAAACACTGAAGTTATGGCGGTAAGTAACAATTTGTAACAAAACTGTTTCTTGTTTAAATACAATTAAAGTTATAAAAATGTAAAACAAACACTGCACATGTTTTTTCTTACCTCGAAAGTTGATTATATAATTTTATTTTATATATTTCATAAGCCATCTGTTACTACCTCGAGCAAGGCCTAAAATTATGCTTCAGTTTTAATTTGTTTCTGTTGCTTTTAAAGTACACCACTATACAATTTTTTTAGCTGTAAACTGTTAAGCTGTGTTGAACAATCCTTTCTACAACAATCAAAAAAAGTAGGCTTTATTTATTTTCAATTAAATTTTTTTTGTTATGCCCCTGCTATTACCATAAAATTGTGTTATGGCAAAAGTTTTCGAACATATTTGCACGAAATATAAGAAAGTTAATTTTGTTCATTGTTAATAGTTTTTGTGGAAAAACAATTGTAATTACTATATAATAATTTTAATTAAGTGTAAATATTCAAGCAGGTAATATTGCTAAAATTGCTTTTAATGAACTAACTTCAGGCTTAATGAAAAAAGTTTTTTTCTGTAAAGCATATCTTAAAGGGGCGAAAAAATGAAAGTACATATTTTCATTCATAGTTTAATATTAAAGAAAAATACTCACTTTTTTTATACAAACATACATGCGTATTTTTTTTGTTTTAATATTTTTTTTAGCTTTTTGTTACTTTGGTTACATTTTTTTCTTTTGCTCTTGGTTGAATATGCATTTTTATTATGCTCTATAGTTAGCTCTATAGTAACTCTTAAAATGACAACGTAAATAAATATATTCCTGCAATAATTTTCTTTTGTT
This sequence comes from Paykullia maculata, assembly GCA_003055125.1. Lineage (NCBI taxonomy): Eukaryota > Metazoa > Arthropoda > Insecta > Diptera > Rhinophoridae > Paykullia > Paykullia maculata. Next base: position 6,678 of record NDXZ01025776.1, on the reverse strand, counting down.
TTAAAAGAGCCCGAAAATGTTAAATAATATTCATTATATAATACTTTTTTAAAGCATACTTTATGGTTGTGTTAACTGCTAGCTGAATGAAATGTTTTCTTTTTGTAAGAATATATTCAGAAACAAGTAGAATCTATTAATATAAAATAATAATAATTGTGTACGCAAATTTATTTTTTAATTCACAAAACCCTTTATCCTGAGTATGTTGTGTTGGTTTTAAAATTAGTTTTGGTATTAAAATCAGCAAAGATCAGTTTATAAGCAGCTGGGATATAAATATAAATTTTTTGCTCAAAATTTAATTTTTCAGGCTTTTAAAGAACTTAAACTTGAGATTTTTTTCTTTTAAATATATTCAAATTTTTTTATAAACCTTTAGGCAAATCTTTAGCATACAATTTATGAGTGCCTTAATAATTAGTATTCAAGCTTCGATGCATTTAAAAAAGGTACTGCAATTTGTTTTCCCCTTCCATAGAAACATACCGACAACCGCTTAAGGAAACTCCATGATTGTTTTATGGGCATTAAGCTGATCAAATTAAATGCTTGGGATAATGTTTTTATAAAAAAAATAACAGAGGCCAGAAAACAGGAATTGAAATACCTAAACAAGGACGCATTCTATTGGACCATAATGAGTAAGTTTTCCATTCGATCGTTATATAAAAGTAAATTTTATTTTAGAGAATTTTTCTTTATTCTTTAAGCTATTTTAACCCACATATCTTCCGTCCTAATTACCTTTGTTACCTTGGCCGTTTATGTGTACCGCGAATCTGGTGCTGAATTTACTGCCAGCCGTCTCTTTTCAGCCTTGGCCTTGTTTCAACAACTTACCGTGCCCCTGCTGATATTTCCCATAACAGTGCCCATTATTCTTTCGGCAGTGGTGTCTACTAAGAGATTAGAGACGTTTTTAGCTGCTCATGAAATACAAAAACAATTTGAGGGTATACGCAATATGGCGCGTATTTTAAGCAAGAGTGATGCCTCTTTGGATATGTATGAAGTGAAGGATAAATCTCAATCTCTACCCTCTGACATCTCTTTAAAATGTGTCAATGAGAAAGCAAAAATTAAAATTATTTTACCAGATAAACCAGCTCCTTTGGCCAATTCAGAGCCACATACACCCTTAGTGTCATGCGACTTAAAAGATCCTTTAAACTTTTTAGATGATCATAGAAAACTGTCGCTACATGCTCGAAAGGAGCTGTTGCGCAATACACCCTATGTTGTGATAAGGCCAAAGAAGTTACATATGGCTGGCTTGTCACAGGCAACAAATGCCAACACAACAGCTGCTTATGTCCATAGCAAAACAGACTCTTGGCATCGAGATTCTTTGTTGTTGAAAATGCCCGATGATATTGCGGTCTCGGTTAAGGATTGTAAATTCTCTTGGAATCCTCAAAAGTATGAGCAAATCTTATATATACGTGATATTGTTATACCCAGAGGAAAATTGACAATGATTGTTGGCAAGAACGGTAGTGGCAAGTCTTCGTTGCTGTCGGCCTTGCTAATGGAAATGCCATTGATATCGGGTGATATGATATGGAATAAGTGAGTGGATATTATTTTTATTTTCAAGAGATAAACATTTGAGAAGACATTAGATAATGTTATGACATTAGACCTTAATGCTGTATGTTTAAAAAGAATTTTTGACAAAATTTTAACAAACGTAAAAGTAATTTTTTAAAAAATTTTAATTTAACTAAAAGTTTAAAAATTTCCTAACGTTTATAAAAACTTTTGTGACAGATTTCTCTAAAAGTTTTACTACTTTTTAATAGAGCAGCATTTTATTGCCTTGTCGGATTTGGCCTTAGTAGGAATTCATTAAGTTTTAAAACTAGGTTTTGTTGTTAAAATATTTTTTTTATAATCTAGGTTAACATCATTCTATTTTAGAAAAATATATAGAATTATTTAAATTTGTTTGAACTTATTAAAATTATAAGCCCCAAAAAGTTATAACTTAATATTAAAATTTTTTTTTCCAAATTAATCTAACGAAAAAAATATTTAAACCTTTTAAATGTTATCCTTTCTCCCTAACTAAAAATTTAAATCTATAAAAATTCATTTTTATAAATACGATTATACTCATTGCTCTTTGTTTATTTATAGAAATAAACTTCTGTGTGTAGAGGGGCTTTTAAATGCATATGTGTTATTATTGTTTATATGAAAATTACCACACACAATTTGAAACCTTTTAACTTGATTTAAATATTTAATTAATTTATTTTTGAATTTTGTATACGATATACACTCACACGCACACACACAGAGAGAGAGAGAGAGAGAGAGAAAGAAAGAGTATACATTGCTAACCCATACATACCCATAACAGTTTAAGCTAGCAAAGGGGTAATGGCTACCACATTTACTGTAATTGGAGAGTGAGAGTATTATAGGTTGAGTAATTGTATGTAACTGAGTAAACATTAGGAAAATCATAACAACAACAACCAACACGATTGTAAAGGGTTTATAATAAACATTAGGCATTCTAAAATGTGTATGTATTCGATATATGTATGTATGAATGCTTAAGTAATTATTAAAGTGTGTGTGGATTTATATTAGTAGTTTAATGTGTGTTTCATTTAATTTTATAAATATTTTGTGGTGTGCCCTTTTAGGAGGCAGTACTTAGCGGCATTAATTAGCAGTAGCATATTAAAATTGAATTTATGTATTTTTTTCGTTGCTTTTGCATTTTACTTACTGTTTATTTAGGCTGCTAAACTACTTTTTTACCCCACAATAAATAAATAATTTAAGTAAATTTGTGTTTAAAAAAGTTTAAATAGTTGTTGCAATGTTAGGAAACTTGATTTTAAATCGATCGAAAAAATATGTTGAAATAATAACTTATTTTATAAATTTTATACGTTTTAAATACGAATGTTTTTTTAAGCTTTGTTCTTATTCTTTGCCTCCTTTATAAATGTTAGAACATCAAACAAGCTTTAAAAAAAGCAAGTGTTAAATACAGTTAAGAAAAAATAGTGAAGCATGACTGTGCTGCTGTCAAATGTTTTCATAGTCATATAAGCTTTCTTTTTATGTATATGTATATCAAACAGATAATAACCAATTCAAAATTCGTTTCTTTTGATCTTTTTTTCCTATTTCCTTTAAGATCTTTGCTCTTAAAAACTAAATGTATTAAAAGTTACTTATTTGGTCTTTTTTAAATAAGTTCTAAGAAATTTTGTATAAATGAATATGAACGAATGTAACGTAATAAATAAGTAGGTGTAGAATGGAATGTCTGTTATATTTGTAACTTACACACTCATATGCTATTTATGCTTATCACGTAAAAGCAATTTATCACAAATGTTAATTTTATGGGGTAAATATACTAGTAAAACATACGATTACTTTTTATACTTATTGACTCGTTGAAATATTTTACGCAAAAAGGCAAATGGGTACGTGGAGTGTACGTTTTGTAAAATAATAATGATTTTCATGATGATATTTGTAATGATGATCTAATATGCATATGTTTTTTTTTTGAATTTATAAAAACAAAGTCATCAAAAACTATTAAGAAAACAAGTGTAAAGCTAAATTACATACAGATAAAGTAAAACGCAAGAACGTAATGTATACCAAGAAGTTTAAAGATTATGCAGGGCAAAGGAAAATATTTACAATATACTAACATATTCAAAATGAAGATAACATATGCAATTACACATACATACTTGCAAATGTTACATAATTATAAAAACAAGTTTTGTTTTTGCAAACACTATCCCTTATTTAAACTAAGTGTGGGAGAAGGGTGGCAATTCTTTGAAAAAGGGGAAATATATTATTTCAGTATCATATTGTATAGTCGACCCAATATAAAGGTCTATAGGATTGACTATTGTCAATCCTACAATGAAATTAAAGAGTCTTATTTAGGTCCATAGTGTAGGAAATATCATAGTGCGCGAGACTATTCCCTTATTGGCGATTATACCTAGATAACAATATGGCCTATATTGTAGTCTAATAATAATAATAGTTCATCAAATTTCGCACAACAAATACAGTTTATTTTTATGCCTGAATTTACTAGCAGCACTGCAATGTCTTCCTCCTACTTATTTCTCCTTTGGTTAACGTTATATGTATTGCATACTTATAGACGACTGAGATGTTTCTTTTTTAACTTTTTGCAAAATTACTTTAACCATTAAGAGAAACGTGGCTTAACAAATACTTTTAATACAGTAACTTTTATAGCTGAAGCAATGATGGAAAAATATTCAAATGCAATATGGTCTTTTTTATATTTATGGCAGAAATTATGTTGCCTTAAGTTGGAATGTAGTGAAATTTTATGAATTTTATTTAATAAAACACCAACAGGTTGCATTTAAAAAAATGGCAAAAGTTTACAATACAGAAAATAATATTTAAATTAAAAGAAAAAATTGATTTTTAAAACCATTAGACAATATAAAGTATTTTCCTTTTAAACAAATTTATAAAATTATTTTTTCCAATCTATTGTTCAATTGCTGGCTTAAGAAACACTTTTTAATGTTAATTAATTTATGTTTGTCTTAAAGACATTTAAAGTATTGTTTTTTGTAATTTAAAAACAATTTATATTTGCTTAAATGCTTTTTTAAGAATTTAATCTTTGGTTTTATTTGAAATTTTTAAAATATCTTTGCCTAGAAAAATGTCCTTCCTAATAGTACTTATAAATACAAAAACTAAGGCATCAACTGGAAGTAGACACTTACACACAACCAAATGTAAAAGTGTTTTCTTTATTGTATACAAATAGACAAGCGGACGTATATGATTGTTGTTATTTTGTTCACACATACTTAAAGTAAATTACACATACAAATAGATTCATATCCAAGCAATCATATAAAAACAGTATTATTTTATTTATGTTGCATAAATATACTAAATGTTATTTTTTTATACTTTTTTTATTATCAACAAATTCAATTTATATGCAATAAGTCTAGAAGGATTTTTTTATTAATGCTATTTTATTTTATTTCATTTTTTTTTAAATTTATTTTGTTAAACAAACCACATGCAAGACTTCTTTTATAATATTATGCTATGGACTACGGAATTGTATTTAGGCTTTTGGCCAAAAATGTACAAACAAAAAAACAACCCAATATTGGCCATGAACACGTGTAAATGTTACGGTATCTGTTTCATTTCCTCGAATATCTACTGTCAAAGATATAAATAAGTACATTTATCAATATTCTAGATTTATTATTTCGGAATTTATAAATTTTATTTTCTTTCCGTTCTCTTTATTATTTTCAAATATTTCTATGCAGCCTTGCTTCAATATTGATGCCATAAAATTGATAAATTATTTTTTAATGCTATAAAATGTTTATTATTTTGTATGTATTTAGCTGCAGCAAGGTGTAAAACTCAAAGACAAATTGAATTGGTTTGGCATCAAAAATAAAAAAAAAACTAATATATATAAACCAACAATTTTAAGGAACGAAATATTAAAGTAAGAATAAAATTTTGAATATAAAATCAATAAAAAAGAAAATAATTTTGTGGCAATTAGATTTATCTATAAAATTATAAAAATATTTGATTAATAAAATAAAATCTAAGGATTGATGAAATAACACAAAAAAAATAAATAAAAATGTTTTTGTTTTGCAGAAAAATTTTATAGTTTTTAATGCCATTTTATTATTTATATTTTTTTTTTCATTGAGTTTTGCCTTAAAGATAAACTTTTACAGTAAATATTTATTTATTCATAATATTAAAAGTTAAGATATTTTTTAATGTTGGATACCAGGGCGTATGATTTATGTTATAGTTTTTATAGAAAAAGGGCTTAAGTTTTTAAATTATCAGAAAACTAAAACGCAATTTATTATTTTTATAATAACTAGCTTAAGCGCGGTCTGCTTCGCTACCCCAATCGTAATGCTTAAATTAACCAATCAATGGCTTTCCATTAACATTAAAAGTATCATATGCTGTTTTTAGGTCAAAAGTCTTTATTCAAGAATCAAAAGCCCTTATTTTCACAATTCTAGACTCATAAACTCAAAGGAACCTAAAGGAACCCGTATTTAAAAATTTACCCAAATTAGCCCGGTAATTTACTATTAAACCCATTTTCCCTGTTTATGCCCTTTTTGGTACTTTTTTTAGTGTCAAAATTTTATTTTCTTAAATCGACGTCTGCATAATAGTAGAAATAAAGAAGACCTTTATTAGAATTCTATATTCTTTTTTACATATATATAGATGTCGGATACTAAGGCGTACGATTTATATTAAGTTATTCGTTTAATCGCCTTTACCTCTTAAACTCAACCTCTTATATAATATTTAAAAAATTGTAAGTACATTTTTCGTTTTACTTACGTATATTTCAAAAAAAACTTCTCTTAAATAAATATATTCCTTTTTATCTCTGCTTAAATATCATGTATCTTTACAAAACATTCAGGCAATCATTCACCCATGAAATTATCACCAAGTTCACACAATTACATATATAACTAGTAAGAGCGTTATATTTGGCTATACCGAATCTTATATACCCCTCACTACGTTCTCTATGTGTGTAAATTGGTAAATTCTTTTCAAAATACACAAACATTTTTTTCCCCAATATAATCATTTTTG
>NDXZ01025757.1:0-16955 GCA_003055125.1 Paykullia maculata | reverse complement strand
ACAACCTATGTAAGTAAGTAGAAGGAAGATGATAGGCCTTCCATAAGGCCTTCCATAAGGCCTTCCTGAGAAGGCAAGCGAGCATAAGTACTGGGTCTAAAAAAAGGTCTAGGCAGGTCTTACAGAAGGCCTCCAAAAGTTCGCCACTGGGAAGTTAGAACAGAGTTGACTTTTAATACACTTACAAACTGAAGATAGTAAAGTATTAACTCTTGTTATAGTGAGCTGCCGAATTTTCGCCAACTTGTATAAAACAGCTGTTCAGTATTATGGAGGGAAAATTCGATATAAAAAAATCAAGGATGGTTTAAGCTAAAATTAAAGACAATATACAATATAGTTATTGTCTTTACTAAATTGCTGCCTATTTTTTTGCATTGTAATGTGACTTCGCTGATTTTTAGAGTTGATTTTTTAAAATTTTGCATCCGATAAAAGTTTATTACGAACGTTTTGTCAAAGAACTTCTAACGTAAAACGGCAATTTAGTTGGCAGCTCGTAATACGTAGTGTGTAAACTGTGGTTAAATTTTCATTATACATATAGAGGCTAATGAAAAAGTTATTACGTTCCATAATAATAACTTGTTATTATGTTGTTGAGTAAGAGCAAGCCATTACCCAGTTTTTGCTAACTAATTAACAGTTAATTTAATTTTAATGAACGTACCTTTTTCTTTACAATTCAAAACAATTAAACACGAAAAAATAGTTATTTTTATTCTAAAATAAAAATTTAACATTAAAAGTAAAAAAGTGATTGTACCAACATTTCCATCCCTGGTGTGTTATATTTTTCTTTCACATTTAAATATCATAGATGTTTTCTATCTAAAGTTCCTTTATTAATGTTTTTTTATTATGTTTTTTTATATGTAAAATAATTAACAAAAATATTACCAACTGGATTAAACAGCTGGACGAGGGAGTGCTTATTTTGTTTTAATAGAATCAACTATTCTGAAAAGTATCAAAAATGTTTGTGCATCGTACACTAAAATATATTTTATAAAAAATACAGCTTTTTTCGTAGGAAATATTTAATTTTGATATAAAATTTTTAAAAAGTTTCTTTTGGCCGCTAAATTGACAACATGGATTTACATGAAAATTGTCAATACTTTATAAAATCATAGACATGTGCGCATAAAATGTATACAATAAATAAAAACATGTATAAATAAATAAAAAATAATAATAATAAAAAATGCAAAAACGAAAAAAAAAAAAATTATTATAATTTTGTGTGGCACCGAGCGTATAGAGCGTGTGCAACATATAACAAATGACAGGCCAAGTAAAGCAGGCTGGCTGGCTGACTGGCTTTGTTTTATACGATTACATACATATGTAGATTCAACACTATTAAGACAAACCAAAAAGAAAAAAAGTGTTTTATTTTGTGCAGTTGTTATTATTTTACTGTTGGCGTCATCATATGAGTATGTAATAAAACAAATGGTGGCATTTGGTTACGAGGGACAGACAGACACCAATAATGGACAGACGGGTTAAAGTCATACACGATCAATCGATCTGTTTAACCGTAAAAGAGTGCGTCTAATCCTAATAAAATTGCCAGGCAGCCAGCCCAACTCAACTAAATAGCCACTAACTGCCTTTGCCAGGCTCAAATCACAAACACACGGCAACTGGCTGTCACATGCAAGAAAAATCGAATAGTAAAATTACGTACATTAAATGCAAAGTGATGATGATGATGATGATGATGGCGATGACGACATCTAAGAAACCAAGTTAAGCCAAGGAACATACATTTGCACATACATATATACATAAGTATGTATGTAAATATGTATGTATGTACAATGGATGCATGGATGTTTACAATGTAGATTTTCTTTCATTTTTACACGTCAACAACGTCGTCGTTATTCGCTGTCATTTGCAGCTTAAAATTTATCAGCAAATTAATAACGTTGTTTTGCATACTTTCTCACACTCACACAGCCACATATCTTCGTATGGTAAATAATGTGATGTGCTGTGAGGCATCTGTGTTTGTTTGTTTGATTGTTTGCCTAAATCACTTAGCCTCTGCTATATTAGTGTGTTTGGTAGCAGCAGTTGTTTGATTTTGTACACTGTCTAACACTACAACAACATTCTTGAAATAGTTGCAACAATCTTTGTGGTAGGCAAATGCAGAAATGCCTAAGTTGGATATAGTCAACTGAAATGGAAAAGGACTAAACGTAATAGAAAACCTTATAAAACCATATAAAATAGATGTATGATGCTAAAACTTTGCACATATGACCTTTAGGCTAATGTAACATTATCATCCATTATCACTTTTCATATAAGGCGAACTCCTTAACTTATATTTTTATACATTTTTTATTGTCAACTTTTTTAAATTTATAGAGGAATCAATGCATCTTTATTCAATTTGAAATTCGATAAGGCAAAGACTGCCACGTCCAGTTTTAAGACCAAAAGACAAAATAAGGCTTTGTTCATAATTAAAAATGAAGAGGTCCATAACAAAACGCAATAGCTCGCAATAAAAAGTATGGATGGACTCTATAAAGCTGAAGAGGTGGGAGGAGACAACTACTTGTAGGCAGGCTGGTATGGTGCTTAAAGAGCCTCTAGGCAGGATTGTAACAAGGGCACTTGAAGTACTCCGAGTTGGTTAACTGCATTTGTGACAGGACACGGCAATTTCAAATATCATCTGACCAAGAGGAAGATGATATCTGTAGACTGTGCCTGGAAGAGGTTGAGATAGCAGCAAATGTTGTATGTGAATGTCCAGCACTGGCCAGCATTAGGCTGAGGATCAGAGGCAGGCACACACACTTGGTGTGGACGAAATGGGGAACCTCAGCCTAAAGCAAATGCTGGCAATTACAAAATACTCTATGATAAAGAAGAAGTTCGACAGTCTTATATCGCTAGAGTCTAGAGCAAAAGCTTGTGTAAGCGCGTGACACAGTGATAATCTGACACCCGTCCAAACCAGCTGGTGGGCAAAATATCACTGTGATGAAGGAGATCGAAAAGGGACCTGCTTCGGTATTCCTCCCCGTTTGGCATCCCTAGAAGTAAATGAATGTTGGCAAACTTATTTCAGTGGGCTTTTAAATAATCACCTTAAGTCAAAATAAAAAAATGTTTAAGTTTCTTAAATATAAAGGGAAGGTCGAATCGTTCGTTTTTACCAATCAGTGTCCTTTAACGATTAAAGGTATAAAAGAAATCATAAAACGAATCTGACTCACTTTAGTTGACTTCATTTGTTTTTTTTTTCTTCTCTTAGAAAAATGTAAAAATTAGACTTAGACGTTTTGGTAAATATCCACAATACATCAAATCAATCTTTATTATTTATTTTAAGTATTTTTCGCTATTTCTAAAAAAATTTTCATGAAGGTTAACATTAGAATTTTTTAATAAAAGAACTTCTTTTATTCTTGTAAAATCTTTAAAAAGGTCTTTGTCATTTCAGTTAACGCTATTATGTGCACGTCCTTAGATGAATCATGTGAGAAATTGTTTAAGCTTTATTTGGCTGACAGCGGACAGCACCTAACTGACCAACTAACTATGACTACGATTACATGTGTTTGCTTGGCTGACTTGGCTGACTCGTCAGTTGGTTTTGTTTCACTTTAACACTACTTACAACAACAGCAACAACAACAAAAAATTAACTAATCTCTTTCACATCATTTCCTAAACATGTTTTTAATAAGTTTTTTTTTCTATAATCTAATTATATTCTTTTCTGCCTCTTTTTGTTGCATGAAAGTCTCGTCTTTAAGCAACACGATTAAATCGCTGGATATGTGATAATTGGCCGATTATTATCTGCAGAGGATTAATTGCTAAAACTAAGTTGTTTCTGCGGATTCTTTATTTTATTTTACTTTCTGCCTGAAAATCTTAATTCGAAGGGACATTGTGAGAATGGGAATGAGAATGAGGATAATGCAAAATAATGTTTAATTTGTTTAAGGTGATTTATGTCAGCAACGTTAGGCGATATTTGTTTCAAATAAGTGAAAAGGACATTTGCTTTTAATTTGAACAGCTTTTAGAGGAAACGGATTTTGCTTTGAAATATTTACACAAACACACAAAGGGCTTTTGAAATTATTTGTGGTAAAAAATATTTTAAAAAATTTTCAAAGATTTTTGTTGCTTAAAAATATTTTTTTAAATAAAATAATTTTTTTCAATCTTTCATTTAAAGAAAAACACTAAAACAATTTTTTTAAGTAAATTATTTTTAATAAAAAATATTTGCAAAAAATTTGTAAAAACAACTAGTTTATTAATAAAAAAATATTTAAAATAAATTTTGTTTTATTTTTTGATAAAAAAATATTTTTTTAAATCTTTTATTAAAAATTATTCTTTAAAAAACAAAATAAAACAAATTATTTTCTATCGAAAATTTATTAAATATTTTGAACAAGATAAACCTATTTTAAAATTTTGTAAAAAGGCAAGTTTTTTTTATATAAAAACAAAAAAAAAATTTGTAAACCTTTTATTAAAAAAAAATTAAAAATCTTTCTTTACAAAACAATATTTTCAAAATATTTTTTTATCGAAAATTTTTTTAAATTCTTTAAAAAGAAATTATTATTCTGTAAACACGAAGGTTTGTTTTTAAATTGGGAGTGAATTGATATCAAATCCTTTATTAAATGTCAAACGCTTAAGTGTAAAAAAATTAAAAAAGTGATTTATTTTGAGAATTTTAGCATTTCCAATACAATACAGTTTGCTGGGTTTTTGTACAGAAATTGTAAAAAAAAATTGTTGAGAGAAAGAAAAGACGCATATAGGACATTGTTATCTTCAAATATTAATCCTCCGTCATACACATGGGTCAGGTCAGACGTTTTTGAAGTTTAAACATAATTTAAATGTATTTATAATTTAGCTACAGACTTGAAACTTAAGGTATCCTCCTACAATATTGTTAGTTATTAGTGTTTAAAACAAAAATTTTGGTTTAAAATGTTAAAGTCCAGTGTATTAACAACATTAAAAAATATGTTTAACTTATTTAAGCTGTTCAGAAATTCAGTATAAATGTTAGTGTGTTATTTTATAAACACTATATGCAAAATAAAGAATAGGGTGGAACAAACAAAATGCAATTTTTATTTTTATTTGATTTTCGACTTAATTTTGTAATATTTTTAAATATTCAAGTAGTTTATAAAACATTTGCCAAAATGCAAATTAAGCAATATAATACAACTGGGGACAACTTACGGCATTCGATATCGATCGATCGAGTTTTCTTGACATTTGGTATCGGAATTCCAATTAAAATTTTTTATTTTCGATCGATATCGGATGTCGTAATTTGACCCCTGAATTACGAATGTGACAATCGAAACATGTGTATGACGAAGGGTTTATGTGTTTTTTAAAAATATTTTATTTTGTATAAAACGTTTTTTTTAATATAAATTATTTGCAAAAAAAAAAAATTAAATAAAAAAATGTATCAAATTTTAATTAACATTTTAATAATATTAGGTAAAAGAAAAAACAATAAATTGTTTATTTTTCTAGTTAAATAAACTAATTAATTTTTTTAATCCTTTATAAAAAATGTTCAGCCAAAAATGGTTTAAAAAAGTTTTATAATTATTTTTATTAAGAGAAGTTTCAAAAATATTTATTTTTTAATTGATTAAAATTAAAACATCTTTAAAAATTGTAAAATCTCGTTAAGATTTCAAATGGGTTATATGACAGCTCACGGGTGGTATGATTAATATTTAATTTTATATATAAAATATAAACTACGAGTGGTATACGTAATATTAATTTAAATAAATTTTGCTTGGTTTGTACCTTAAATCGTATTTACCTCAGTGTGTGTGTGTGTGCGTGCAAATAATGAAGCTTTTTTTTTAACTGTATTACAAAGAAAAGCAATATTTCTATATTAAGGCAGAGATTAGATATTTTCATAAATTATTTTTCATGCTGGCCTTAATAAATGGCTATGATTAGCCTAAATATTAATTTGTTGCCAGCCAATCTAAGATCTTGCTGTAGTGTATTTGAAACACTCAATACAGTGTCTGCCTGGTTGGTTGGTTGACTGAAACTAAATAAACTCATAAACATTTTTATAGATTAATCTTAATCCACAGCTGTCGATAAAGACAAAATTATTCATAAAACATAAAATCATTTGGGGGGCGGTGGGGAAAAAACTTTATTTGTGTAATAAAAACGTAGAAAATGTTGTTGAAAGTTTAAGCCAGTAGCAAGTGGCTGTAAGTGGATGAGTGAGTTGAGTAGTGGACTAGAAAATAAATCTATAATCTTAAAAAAAACTAAGAGCAAAAAAATTAATAAATATAAATTAATAATTTACTTGTAATATTTTCAGTGTGAATTAACATTTATTTGCAGCATGCCAAAGCTATAGACAAAAGTGGTTTAAGTTTAAGTTAGATTAATCCAATGCAATATATTGTAGTATTTAGCTGTACAAACAACATCTATAAAATATTACAAAAAATGTGCAATATGCTTTGCATATGAAGCATATGAAATGAAGATTGTTGCAACAAAAACAAAACAACAACTCAACAATATTGCTTTGTTGCATTTTAAAATCTTAATAATCCTTATTCAGCACAAACTCACGCAATCAAGCAACCATCATGGAAATCGATATGTTGCACTGCCCCGTCGAATCGTGAGTATTCTTTAATTTGTTTTAATGGTTTTGAAAAACACTTGCTTTAAAAAATGAAAATTATAAATTCACTTCTTTGCTACTGCTGAGTATGTCTTTTTGTGAATGTGTGTATTTGCATTGACATCTCCATGTTTAGCTGCTAATTTAGTGACATTTAAGACTTAATACATAATTTTATTGAATATTCATTATGTATATGACTTTCACACTTTAATATAAAAAAAAAATTTGCTGAAAAATTCCATAATCTAATCGCTAACAAACTGCCATAAAATTAACAAGTTTCAATAGTTTTGTTACAAGCACAAATAATAAGCGGAAATATTTTTTTTCAAAATGTTTGCCATTTAATTTAAAAGAAAACAAGTTGCGATACTATGTTTGGCTGTGACGAATCCCAAACTTCCTTCACCAACTACATAGTGACTGTAAAGTATTAAAGTTTTTAATTAAAAGTGACAGCGTGAATATGGAATATCAAACGGATCATAACATTGATGTCTTAAAAGTGACAGCGTGAATATGGAATATCAAACGGATCATAACATTGATGTCTTAAAGAGAGATTTTATATCTCTAGTGGGAGGGCTATAACCTAAGGAGGAATATAACCTAAACGCGACAAAAAGTAAATTTAATGGGAGAAGATTTTTTTATTTTTCTCCTAATTAATTCGTGGGGTTTTTTATGAACATTTTTTCAAATAGTGGCGCATACGATAAATACAAAAATCCCTTAAATTATTAATTGTTTTGGTTAAAAAGAAATTGTATTTTCTTCTTGTTCAATAATAATGTCAGTATGTGTTTAGATTTTAACGCATCAAACCCTCGTTATGTTATAACTTTTCTATCGAATTTTTATCGAAAAGAAGAGTCTATTTCGTATCTAACTCAAGTCAACATATAAAATTGCTATTCAAGTTTAAGCAAATTTTTATTTTTCTTTAGAAACTGAATCTTTTTCGACAATATGAGAAATTAGTTTTCTGCCGTCTCATTTTCCTCACTTTTCTTGAATTGAAGTGGAAAAGGAGAGTCAATTTCGTATCTAATTCAAGTTATTATTTGAGTTTAAAAATTTTATAATTTGCTTTCGAAACTGAATCTTTTTCGACAATATGAGAAATTAGTCCCAGCATGCAGCGTTTTGTGCCGTCTTATTTTTTTAACTTTTCTCTCGGATTTTAATAAAAAAGGAGAGCCTTTTTCATATCTAATTCAAGTCAATATATTAAATTACTATTTAAGTTTGAAACATTTTTTATTTCGCTTTAGAAACTGACTCTTTTTCGATAATATGAGAAATTCGTTTTCTGCCGTCTCATTTTTTTTATTTGTCTCTCGAATTTTAGTCAAAAGGGAGAGTCAATTTCGCATCTAATTCAAGTCATTATTTAAAATTATTATTTGAGTTTAAAAATTTTATAATTTGCTTTCGAAACTGAATCTTTTTCGACAATATGAGTAATATGTAATATAAGTAATACATTGTCGAAACTGAATCTTTTTCGACAATATGAGTAATTTGATTTTTTAAAATTTTCTCTCGAATTTTAGCCAAAAAGGAGAGTCTTTTTCGTATCTAATTGAAGTCAATATTAAAAGCTTTTTCAGAATTTTAAAGATTTTCTTAATGAACAATTTTTCGACAATTTTTGGCAATTAAAAAATATTATTAAATAATTTTAGTGTTTAACAGCTTTAAAAAAACATATTTTGTTTCATAATAGTTTTTAAATAAAAAAATTAGTTTATATTATTTTATTTGTTTCAAAAAGCTTATGAAAACTACAAAAATAATTATGTTTAAAGAAAATAATCAATAAAAAAATTAGGTAATTTTGCTTTGTGTGTTCTTTGATAGATTTTCTTCTTGGTGTTACATACGTCATGACATACTTATATGACCCTCTATCACCTCTAGTGGTGGTAAAGGCTATAAACATGATTTTGAAAATTGATTTTGCATTTACTCAAATACAATATATTTTCAAAATTATTTTAAATGCAAGTTAAAAAATGTTTAAACAACTATTGAAATAAAATAAATTTATTGAAATGCAAAAAAAAGAAAAAAAAAATGAATAAAATAAATAAAAATGATAAAATAAAAAAACTTATGCAATTACTTACATCGTATTTATTTGGCCTCATTGTACCCATTTATTTTGCATGTAATTTGGATTCGCATTCGGCTACGGTTTGAAAACTTTACCAGTCAACATTTAATTATTTTATTTATTATTATTTTTTAAAAATTAATTTTCATTTAATTCATTACAGATGCTAATTGTATATGAATAATTTCATTTATTTAGTAATTTTTTTATTTGTTATTGCTAGTTATGGTTGTTGTTATTGCTGTTGGGTTTTTTTTTTTTGGTATTTATTTAAAAATTTATTATTTGCATATTTTAATTTTATTTTAATTTCATTTTCATTTTAACATATATTTTTTTCTTAATATTTAATCTTCAATTTCATTTTTTATTTATTTTCTTAACTAAATAAAAACAAAACGATATTTGTGCAAGTGGAGAACTGTTGTGGAAGTGTTATTTTTTTTTATTTCTCCAAAAGCTGGTAAATTAAAAAAATAAACAAAATAAATGCCCGACTGAAAGTCTAAGTGAGTAAGTGAGCCCCAGTGAGTGAATGAACGATTGATTGTGTAAGTGGGCGAGTGAGCGAGTGAGTCAGTAAGTGAGTGACTGCTTGGTTGAGTTATTTAATAAATGGTTGCGTATTTTGTAAAAATAACTGAAATCCATTCTCCATATAATTGTTTATTTTGGCTGAAGGGTATTAGCAACGATCAATTATTCGGCCACCGCACGTATTTACCATACATGTGCCGGACAGATGACTTTAAGCTGAAAATTATTGTATATTAGAAATTCGTCAGGCAAATTTAACTGTAGAAATATTCAAATATTAAGCAAATGAAATTCCAAGCATATTTAACACGAATATTTTTTTTTTAAATAATATCGGGTTTGTTTACGCAACTGATTAAATGGGTTTATGTAAATGGAAAAGGTACTTTTTACAAAATAACATTTCCTAAAATGTCTCGACTTTGCATTGAAAATAGATTACTTTTTTGTAAAGTCTTTCCTTAAAAAACTGCAGCTTTCGATATATATTTTTATTGCCATAACTTTTATGCAAAAAATTTCACTGCACAGTGGGTTACTTTGCAGATAAATAAATGATAATGGGGTGGGGTAAGTTGTCTAACTTGCTTGAGAAAACTTTTTAATAAACTGGTTTTCAACTTTTTTTTGTGCCTTAAAGAGTTTTATTTTTTGATTTGTATTTGAATTTAGTGTTTTTTTTTATTGTTAAAAAAACTATTTGCTATAATTAAATTTTGTTATCGGCTGTGAAAATACTTAAATATTTTATCAAAACATTTCGCAGACAAAAAAACCGAAATGAAACCCAAGGATGTTGGGCGATTATTACTGGAGGATGAGAAGGAGACCAACCAGTAGCTAAATATGATAGAAATTGTAAATTCATAATGAAGGGTCGTTATTATAACCTTCACCACATATGACACGGGTATATATAAGTTTGTCATTCCGTTTGTTATTTCTACAATATTCATTTGCGACCCCATAAAGTATTTATATTCTGAATCCTTATATATAGGGCAGTTGATTTAGCAATGTCCGTCTGTTTGTCTGTTAAAATCAACTTTTCTCAGCCCCCCCCTATGTCGTACGGACCCGTTATTGGTATCAAACAATCAGAAATTTCCCCGAGATTCTTGCTATAAGCAAAATATGACAATTAGCGAGATATACGCCAACATGTTTTTTATACAAAAATTATTATATTTGTGTGTAAGACCTGCCGTTTGGGAAATTTCAAAAGAAAAAAATTTTCGAGATATAAAGAAAATTTTTTTTCGAGATATAAGCACAAAAAAATTTTTTTTTCACAAAAAGTGTAAGGTAAAGACATGCCTTTTTGGGAAATTTGAAAAAAAAATTACTAATTGGCCCAGAATCAGCAAAGATATGGGCGAAAAACTTTTATGGACTAAAATATTTATCATAAAAAAATTTAGTTTTCTAAGACTTTAAATAATTTTCGGACATGTAAATACATACTTACATACATAAGTATACATAAACACACCTATATACATACATATGTACATAAATACACATAGTGAAGGGTATATAAGATTCGGCATATAGCGCTCTTGCTTGTGTTTTTTTTGTTGATATTTTATTAAAATCAGTAAATAAATTTCTTATAGCTGTTCCCGTTGATCCTATAAAAAGCAAAGGACCTCAAAAAAAATATTTTTCTTGGCAAATAGATTTTCTTATTTAACTTATTTTTACTAAAAATTACCAGCGAAGTCCGTGTAACACGACAAAGTTCAAATATTGTTGCCCAGTGTAATAATACGTTACTTAATTATTACTATCAAGGTAATGACTTTACAAAGTCCCTATTTCTAAGTGGTTGTAGTCAGTACTTGCCTGCAAAGTTTTTGCCATTATTTTAATAATAAGTTAAATTGTCAAAGTTCAAATAGAGAAGATTCAGTAAATTGACATTTAATTATTTGTTTATTTGCTTTTTTTATAGTGAAAATTTTTTTATTTTGCAAAAAGCCCGGTAACACGTGTACAAATCTTGCAGATGTTAAAAACCTTTTGGATTTTGTGGCACAGTGTTAAAATGTTTGCTTTCTAATAAAAGCACAAAATAAGGCCAATTTAAAGAGCTTGGCTAAAATATTTAGTGTTTAAAATGACCTAGAATACTTAAAGAAAGCATTCACACAGTGAAATGTAAAAAGAATCCACAAACCACATCCGCAAATATGGCTGATCCCAAAAGTTGCTTGGCTTAAATAAAGACAAACATTTAAGCCTGATTTTTTATAGTTTCTTTTGAGAAATGAATTTTATTTTTAGAGGTTTTTTAAGCCAAAATCTAGCAACAAATTTAGTTGGCTCTTTTTCTTTGTTTTAAATTTTCTATTTCTATTGCTACCAAAAGGATTTTTATAAGGTTTTTTTAAGTGATACAATGACAAAAGACATTTCTTGCTTGATTTACCTAAAAAATATGGGTCAAAAGTATATAATATTTGTGTTGTTGTATTAGACCTTTTATTATTGTCGTGTGTGTAATGCTGGGTCTTTGTGTCTTTTTTATAAATAACGTACATAAGTATGTATGTATGTATGTATGTATGTGTAGTTGTAAGTGTTTATTTTATATGATTTTTTTTTGGACTTTTGGTTGCGTTGCTCGACGAGCCGAAAAGGGACAGAGAAATAAAAACGTTTTTGTTTTCGAAAATCAATAAGAAACAACGAGCACGTACGTACACGCAATTCGGTCGATAGGTCATACTGTCAAAGGAAAATGAATAGGAAAAGCGATGAAAGACAAAAAACCACTCTATATAAAGGACATTGGAAAAAAATATATTTTGTCTATGTTCCAAATATGTACATTAAATGTATGTTTATTTGTATGTGTATTGAAAGAAATAATCATGTGTCATGCAATTAAAAATTTTGTATTCTAATAATACAAATAAAACACACACAGCCAAACAAACAAAGAGGCACATGCCATAATTACAAAATACACTTTATTAGTTCATTTAATGGCTTTAATGAAACCAATTAACGGAAAGCATCAAAGAAAACAGGCACAGGATGAACAATGAACACAATGACTTATGTAGTTCAATGATTTTAAATTTTTTTTTTACTAAATAATAAAAAAATATATTTTAAATATTATGGTGCTACACATTTGGGTAAAACAAATTTAATATCTGTTTTCATTGTTTTCAAGAATTTATTATAAAACACAGGACACCCATATCACTGACACTTAAAAACTCACTCCACACAGAGACTCATTTTTTTAATTTTTTGGTTTTAGTATTTGGTTTATTTTATACAAAAAAAAAAGAAGACAGAAAAAAATAATAAAACCACAACAACCACGTGAAAATGCCGGAAACAAAATCGATTGCCAGCAGTATTTGTAATGGTTCGGTTCTTATATTTTTGCTCATATGTATTTAGGGGTGAAACTTGTGAAACAGTTCAAAAGACAAAGAGAGAGAGAGAGAGAGAAAAGAGCGACTGAGTGAGTGACTGCACGAGCTGCAAGTGGTATGGGTGATGACAAACAGAAAACAGAAATAAAAAATTTGAGACTAAAAGAAAATCAAAGAGAAACTTGCCAACTACATTTTTTTTTATTAAGAAAATGCATATTAATTTTTTAGTTTTAAATTTCATAAAAATACACTAACAACATACAGATATACGTACATACGAGTATATTTAAAATTAAGTCATATTTAATTATGGATTTAAAAAATATCCGCCTTAGTTCATGTTAAAAAAAAAATATTGAAATTTTTTTTCTAAGTTTTCTTTAAATTGCCTTAAATTCACGTTTCACTTTTTTCTAGATTTTTTTTTTTTTAAAGTGTTTTTCGTTAAAATACTACAACTTCCGTTAAGTTTTAAACCAGGAAATCGTCTCATGCATTATCCAGATTTGTTTTTTTTTTTGTTTTGTTTTCTTGAAAAACTTATTTAAGACGTGCCTTATCGCTTGTATCATCCGTTTTTTAATAATTTTGTTAGTTTTTTTTTATTTTTTGGTTAAAAAAAATATTCACGTAATAATTGATTTGTGTGTCACGAAAGTCACAAGTGTTAAAACAAGTAGATTTTACGTCTCAGTTGTTCTTGTGCTCTCAGTACTTGTAACATAACTGTTTAGTTTTGCAGTTTCCCTGTAAAGATTATCTACAATAAACGAAGGGCTAAGAACTGTGTTGCCACAGAGTGATGGCAAACTTCTTAGGGTAACAGTATAAAACAGAACTTAATAGGGGTCATATTTACTTAATGTTATAACTTTTTTAATGTCAAAAATTCAAATGTTTTATATCGTCTTTTAGTTTGTGAAATTTTAAAATTTCATTTACAAAATTTTTACAGAATATTATGATTTTTAAGAAAACCAAACCACACAAAAAACTACTGCAAATTTGATCTTAATTTTAGTTCTGGTTCTGTAAAGCACTAAGAAAGTCTGGGGAAAATATGTGTGATTAGTGCCGCAAATACTTTCTTTGGCAGTTATTCAATTTACGATCTCCCAGTGTATTGCTTATTCGTGTTTTGTTGTAAAACAATATATTTTTATAGCAATGGTCGTATCTACTTAGCGCCTATTTGCTGCAACAACGTCATAATTTAAAAAACCCCCATATTTAGAGTTAATGGCACCAGCACATAAAAAATAAGGTGTTTTAATAACTGACAAAGTCTTGTGAATCAGTTTAGAATCAGAATCAGTCATAACCTATTGTCTATTACTTGCAATAACGTATTACATATTTTAGTTGTGCCTTGTCGTTTGTATGGACAACAGCAATACTTATCTCGAAAAGTGACAACTGAGACCATAATCTTATTTGCATTCAAAAATTAAAGAAAAAAATACATCGGTTTTAAAACTAACAAGTAAGAGCGCTATATTTGGCTGTGCAAAATCTTATATACCCTTCACCTTGTGTGGCCAAATGGTCCAAATGGTATAATTTTTTTCAATATATTTGTTGCTTATTTCAAAACTGCAAAACAATAATATTTTTGTTTAAAAAAAAAAATTTTTTTTGTGTAAAAAAAAACGAGGCAGTCGTCTTTTTTTGCTCAGCCGGTTATTAATGGATCTGGCCAGTTTTTAATACCGATTTTCTCAAAAGTATTTCCAAAAGTTTGATGCCACATACAACCCAGGTTGACCTTTGGGAGCTACGAAAACTTGATTTAAACATACACACGGACAGACGGACATGGCTAAATCGACTTCCCTATCTATAAGGATCCCGAATATATATACTTTATAGGGTCGCAAATAAATATTGTAGAAATTACAAACGGAATGACAAACCTATATATACCCTTAACACATGTCTGAAGGGTATAAAAATGCGCCATCTGAAAAATTAAATAAAAATAAAAAGTATTTTGAGTTATGACGTTGTTGCATTAAATGAGCGATATGTATTGTTAAAAGAACATAAATAAGATAGTTATATAATATTTCAAAAACATATAAAACAAAATTGTATAATAATACGATATATTTCAATAAAAAAGCAACGAAAGTTGTTATTTTTTTTGTTGTTGTACCGAAAGTTTTGTTTATTAAAAAAATAGTCCACGCCGATGCAAGCATTTTTTATTTGTGCGCTTTTCCCAAATTGACTTTAAGCAATAATTAACAGATGTTTAATTCTGTCAAGCTACAGCGGTTGTAATTTTGTATTATTTTAAGCCTGTAGTTGGTTATTTCCATTTAAATTGTCAAATTATTAAATAACTTTCTACCAAATTTGTGACATAAATTTTTATGAACAAGTCGTTGGTGGAAAAATAATGTCACAATTAAAAATTGCAAATTTCTTTATAATACGTGTATTTTTTCCAATACATTCTTCTTTATTATTACATCCTTCAAAATTTTGCAATAAAATGCAATACATAATAATCTGGCAGCTCTTAGAGGTCGGCCTGTCCATGTGCCTTGGTTTATATGTCAAACTACAATACGACTGCAAACCAGGTTGACAGGTGAGTGCAGGAAAAAAAACCAAGAGATGCACTAATAAGGAAAACAGTTATTGTTTTCATTTACCCTTTGCTCTCTCCAACTTTCCAAAAAAAAACTTATTTTACAATTGCTCTATTTCTAGCTCCCTAGCTTTTGCTCTCTTCTAGCTGTGATACAAAAAAATAAAACACACGAAACTTTTGAGCATCAAAGAGTGTTAAACAGAAATAAAAGAGAGCTTAGTTGTTGTAAGTGTTCGTAATAGAGTTAAATTTCTAAAGGGAAAAAAGGCGATAAACAGATGGGGTTGTAATTTTTTACACGAGGAAGTTGATTATACTAAGATTTACTAAGTTTAAGTGAAAATTACACTTCCATAGTTATTTTCAACACACTCACACCAATACATACATACATACACTTTGTAAATGTAAATATATGTATGAATGTGTGTGTAACAAATATATTTAATTTAAGAATTTTTCGATTATAGAGAAAGAAAAAGAACAGCTCGTAAAACTGCATTATAATTATCACATTTTTTTTTCTTAATAATTTTCATGGCTTTAACCCACTTTAACCAAATTCTTTTTTCAATAAATTTAATAATTTTTTCTTTCTTTTATTTCTTTTGCCAACAAAGTCTGGTTTTTAGTTGGAAAAGTAAAAGAAAAAAGGTAATGAAATTTTAAGAACCACCATGGGGCTGGTATCAGCATTTTGACATCGATGTCATGTTTTAAGCACTTTTAACTGAATGTTACGTGATTTTTAGTTATTTTTTTTTGGCCACTTTTATACAGTTACCCATTTAAATCCGATTAACAATTTTTTTTTATTCATTTAAAACAAAAAGAAGGAAGAGTATATTAAGATATTAAAAAATTTGAAGTGATTATTACTTGAAATATAATTTTTTATTTATTTGTTATAAATGATGGTGAAGATGAAGGTGATAAATTTGATTTTATTATTTTCTTATTATGTAATACGATTTCGACGTTATATAATGAACTTTTCTATTTTATTGTTGTTTTTGTGTCATTTTGTCGTTAATAAATGTTTTGGCTCGATTATAGTCGTTTTACGGTTCTAAATTTTGTACGTTTACTTTTTTTTTCTCCAATTTACAATAATTTTTGTTTTGCTTGGTTTTTGTTTCTTTTGGGTTTGTTTTTTAATTTTGTCTCGACACACGTCGTTTGAATTTGTCGTTTTTATAGTTTCGATACAAGTTGAGTTGTGAACCCAACCAAATGCGACACGTAACTGAGGCACTGTAATAAGCAACACACAATAACTTGGCCATGCAGCCAAGACGAAAGAAAAAATTTGTATAGAAATCTCTGAACACCGCACAGCTCACTAAAAGGCAATCAGCACAGAACAGCAGCAAAACGAAGCACTGCCGCACATTAGCCCAGTAGTTGTATTAGCACTACAACGAAACTATATGTATTGGCTCTTAGCTCTCTAGTCTGTCAACTTCTGCACTCCAAACAGCCAACCAGGCAGCCAAACAAACAGCCCAACCGAAACAATCAAAGAAACTGAGTAAAAATGCAGACACAGCACAACCGAATGTATTAAAAAATGTTCAATAAACAACA
>NDXZ01025756.1:0-13099 GCA_003055125.1 Paykullia maculata | reverse complement strand
CCTTCAACACAAACATTTTATACTAAATTTTTTTTTAAATCAAAATACATATCGCACACCCAGTTAAAAAGTGACACAACTCAAAATTTTCACTTTTATATGCTTAAACTTTGCGCAATACACTTGTTTATCTATAAGAAAAATATCAGTGTATTTTTTTTGGTTGTTTCTTCTTCTTTATCTACCCATCCGTTATTCGGATATTAGTGATCGTATAATTTCACACTCATAAACATATATATATACACTTTTTAATCTGATGTTATGATAAAATGATCAGTTCTCGATTCTTAGCGGCTTGTAGGAGGGTATTTTCATCCCTAACTGTTTTGTTAACACTGTTGCTAAAAAAAAAACAGTTATGTCTTTCTTTATGTTTCAATTGGTATAAAGTTGCAACTTATTTTTAGTTGTGTCAAAAAATGTAATGGTAATAGATCCCTACGCTAAGTGCTTAATAATTTTAATTCGAATTCAATGGCCCAACGTTTTTGTTTTTAACTATTTTTATTTACGTCAAAAACAGTTTATTTCGATTTCTAAGAAAATTAAAAATTTTGAGTTATGTCACTTTTGAACTGAGTGTGCGATATGTTTTAATATTTAATAATGATTTGTAAGACCTTGGGTTTTCCTGAAACAGATTGAAGCTACTAATGAAGCCAATAGTTCTGTTCGGTGAAAAATCATATACCAAGGTCTGTTAAAGCTGTCAAAAAAAGCTTGATTCTGCGATGTGGAAGAGTCAGGAAGTTACAAAGAACATGTTTTAAAATTGTAATCTTAATAGTTATAAACACTATAAAGCTGCTCTTAGGAAGCGACAAAAACTCTAAGGACATACCGTTACAGAGTTTAAGAAATAGTATCGTGTGTCTGATAGTCTGTCAAAGGCGATTATTGGATTCATTAGTCTTTTTTCTGACACCTTTTTTTTTGTATACCCAGAACAGTTTCAGGCCCACCCAGACATGTCGAGCTGCCATGATAACACTTTACCTTATGACACTTAGATTGCATTACACTCCTCCTCAAATAATTTCTTGCAAATTTTAGGAAGGCGTATAACCTAATTTTAAAGATTGCGGAGATTGCCTGTATTACTGCTCCCTATTAGAATCCGTTAGTGGAGCACATCACTGTGCACAAAACTGTACATCAAAGTTTTTAAAGTGTTTAGAATTTTCTCGCTAGATTTAGTTAGCTTTTTAGGGCTTTCATTGAGCAACCTTGTGGATTTCGTTCAAAATACTGGTACTGATACCAATGAGATTTTTGCTGTGTAAAAGGCTACCCATTAAAAATGAGCAGTATTTTTACAAAAATGTATCTTATAGTACTAAAAGTATAGAGTCTTTCTGATATCTTTTAATGTCAATAAAATTTTATTTCCAATAAGATTTTGCACTTAAAAACAAATATATGTTTAAAATTAATTCTTAATACTTTATTTTTTTAAAAAACATGCTTTGCATAAAGGTTTAAACCCCTGCAAATCGCACAATATTAAATAATAAAACTCATCATAATATCGACACATACTTTATAACAGAACAACAACACATTGACAGCACCGGAAACGAGAAAACTGCTTAAACTATTATTATGTTAATTTCTTGAAGAAAAAAAAGAACGAGTGATATAAGCACTCTAAGCATAAAGAACTTAAAAAAAGAGTGATTCTTGAAATGAATAAGTAAAACATGTGTTTCAGTGGCTTAACAATTTCAACATCATCATTATCATTGTTGTTGTTGTTATATCAAACCTTTATTTATTTATTATTACTTGTCTCATTGTGGCATATGTAAAATAGAAGACCACTTTAAAATAAAAATAGAAGACAACTTAAAATAATAATAATGAAAACACTCACCTACAAGACAATTTAGTTTTTGGTTACTGTTTTTAGTTACGTATATTTGTCCAGGCCATGCCAATCCAGTGTCTTTGTAGCATGAATGTGGAAATAAACACTCTTCCATCCATATACTTATTTAACAAGTCATTTCAGACATGTTATTGTTTTCTTAGGTTATGCTGTGATTTAAATTCATTCATAAGTTGTTTAACATAAAGACTTATCACTCGTACGCTAGAGCCTGTTAAAACGATTTTGTGAAGAAGATCAAAAGGCGAAAAGAGTAGTGAGTGATGTGTCATCGTATAGTTGTGATACCACAGAAAACCCTTAATTTTAACGATATTTTTCAAAAATCAGACAAGGCAAACCCCAAAACATTAAATAATAAAGTGTCCACTTATTAAAGAGAGCTGGTTAAGGTGGGTCAAATTGGTTGATGATCGCGAGCACGAATGTACTCAATATTAGATGTTTCTTTCTTACTTGACCAAGATTTGAGTTTCTGATATTGTCTTTGTATGTTCCTCGAACATTTTTTTGTGTGAAAATTGAAGATCAGAAATAAAATATATAAATCAAAAAAGTTTGCCAAAAAGTTCTATTTCAAATGTCTATGAATTGCGAAGGTTTACTAAAAAGATTTTATTTAAATATGATACAAGAAATGTTTTAAAAAAAACCTCGAACATACATCCTGGCGTGTTTAAGCTTTGTCTAGATTTTCTGCTTGAAAAAAGCTGAAGAAGTCCTTTCTTATTTAAATAAATTGGGATTTCCTTCTAGGAATATATTTTTTAGTTTGCACTGTTCCGTTGAAACTTTAAAACGTTTTTTTTTTCGTTTTTGTCAATTATATGTTTTTGTTAAAAATCGTATGAAATTATCTACGTAAAGCAAAACATTGTGGTGTTTATGTATAATTAAAAATTATTAGTTTGAAGACTATTGTTATTGCTCTGTTAAAGTTTAAAAGTAATCGAATTACAAAGATCGACACTTTATTCATTATAAAAAAAATTCATACAAAAACCAAATCTTAGAAATTTTATAAAAATATAAGTTTGCTGTTTATTATCTTAACATACGCGTAGCTGGAGTCGCGGATGTATTTAAATAAACATTCTGCTGGGTGGACAAAACGAATGAAAAAAAAATGCAGAAAGTGGAAAAACCAACAATGATGACACGTTATAATTTAAGAAAATGTATATTAAGGGGAGCTACGCCTTTTTCTAAAGCAGTTGTTGCTTAGAACACCAACCCAACCACTACTGTTATTTGAGACGTCACCTTTTTTCTCATTCTTATCGACAACTTGTTATTGTTGTTAGTGTTTCTCGTTGTTGTTGCTGTTGTTGTTACTCAAGAAGCTTTGTCTTTCTTGCTGGCATATCTTTATATTGACATGTTAAGCTTTGTTTTGTTAATTTTTTTTTTTAAATTTTTTTGTAAAAATTTTTGTTTTATTGTTGCTCGTGTTGCTGTTGTTTGTGCTTAGCAATTGTTGTTGCTGTATGGCAACTCACTCAAACGTGTCCGTATGTCGATTACAACGATAATGATGAGGTGGCATTATGTTTCCGTCTTAAGCGAGCTGGAACTTGAATTAATGAATAACACTTTCTGTATGTTTTGTTCCCCCGAATTAGTGTGTGTGTGTACGTATGCGTGTATATAAATATCGCAGGGCTTACAATACATTAAGTGTTTGCCACAAATTATGCTAAATCAGTGTTTCTATAGTGTTAATTAATTGTAATCATCATTCTCTTACATTCCCCTTTCGTTTCGTTTAACACACATTTCTGGTTGTATGTATGTGTTAAATGCAAATAAATTTTTGATTGCTGACTTTAAGTTTTGTTGTTAACACCCTACAACAATATGGGTGGTAAGGATGCATCCATCGAATAACTTTGAATCACCTTTTGAGCCGTTTGTCTGTCTGGCTATGTAAACATTGTAAATAAGGGATAGGCCGCACCTCCTTAGGCCCATGAACGACTCCTTTTTATTATGACTTAAATTGATTAGTGGTTGTAACTAGTCCCATTAAACAATTGTTATATTTTTAAACTTTGACGTTTGAAGTTAATTTTTTGAAATACTTACGTTTAAATATATGTTCTTGCCGAATTTCAAATATAAAACTGTGCTCTCTAATCCCATATCAAACTGCTGAAAAAAATTTAAAACTTTGGCTTCATTTTATCTAGCATTAGGTTTTATTTGTTGCGATGTAGGGTATTATGTGGTCGGGGTAAACTGACTGTAACTTTTTTTACTTGTATGGTCTTAAGAATTCGTGTTTAAAATTAACATTTATTTATTTATCTTATGGATATTATAATTTTCTTGTCTTTATGTTTGTTTAACAAAATGTTAATTGGAATATTTTGTATTGAGAAACATTTCATAGGTATGAATCTTTAATTTAGGAAGATTAAGTGGACTATGCTTTAAATAAACTAACAATTAATTTGGAACTCCGTTTAAATTGTCAGGAACTTATAAAGAAAATGCTGAATAAATCTATTAAAAATATAAATATAAAAAAGAGATCTTTGGAAATTCATATTTTTAGGGGGTAAAAAAGGGAAAAATCGGTAACCTCCTATCTTCTAAACTAAACAAGATAGAAACAAAACTTAAAAAAAATTGTATTTTACACATGCCTGGTACTTTTTTTTCAAATTTGGCAGCCTAAGGGGGTAAAAACGGGTAAAAATTATATTTTGGCACTTTTTGGGGCCCCTTGAACTTCTAAACCAATAAACTTAGAAATTTTATTTTAACTGTCTTCGAAAAATATGAATATGTTTTTGGTACTTTTTGGATATTCCACTTATTGGGATAAAAATCGTACTTATTTTTGGTACTTTTTTAAAAAAAATGTTTCTACTACTATTTAGTCAACTATTTGAGAAAAAAATTTATACACTAGAATGGGTACTAAACAAGTACCAAAAAGGGGGAAAACTGGGAAAATGCGTTTAATACGATGATTTGGGTAAAATTTGAAACACGGATTCCTTCAGACATAAAAAATAGTATGACAACAACAATCGTAACGGGTAAGAGAAAAGAGAAACTTCGGGTTAACAAGGGGGCCAAAAAACTTCAACTTTTAGGGTACCTTTTTAAATTTTTTAAGTTTATGAGTCTAGAAACGCAAAACTAGGGCCTTTAGGGAGCGAAAAAGTACTTTTTCAACTTTTAAGGTATTTTTTATATTTGGCAAACGACGTTTGCCGGGTCAGTTGGTAAGTCTATAATCTCGAAGTATATCAAATATTATTTATCAAGTTTGTGTCCAGTTGATACGAAGCATTTGAAAAAATACGGGAGTGGTTATAACTAGTTATATTTAAAATAATATTTTCAAATTTCTTTAACACAATTTTGCCACATTTAAACAAATTTATATAAGACAAATATAAATTATAAACATAAAATTTTATATATCAATACGCACTAGGAGCCTAAATACCAAGACTTTTCGAATCTCTGCACTAAACTTAAAGATTTAAGTCAATGTTGCACAGTTTTTCCAACTTTTTATTTAAATATCCATAATAAAACTTACATTTGCAAAAAAAAAAAACGTAGGACTGCAATTTTAAAACCATTTTAGGATTAAAATGTACATTTTCGAATAATATAAAATTTAACAAAAAAAAATTTACACAACTATACTTACCTGCTTAAGTGTCGCATACTTTAAACATTTTCATTCATTTTAAACTTTGCATAAAAGCTTCGCCACCGTTTTATGCAAACGGCGGCAATATTTTTTGTGCTTGTTAAGCAGGAAGCGAATTTCGTCACTTTGCTTGTGACACTTGTGACAAAGTTTATTTTGTTCCATTTTTCCCTTTCGTTATCTGCGTCAACACCTTAGAACAAACAAACTTCCCCTACGTCTTTGTTAATTCAAAAGAAAAACTAAAATACAACATCAAATAATAAGAATAATATTAAGCATAACTGTAATAATAATGATCAGATGGATCCCCCAATGAAATGATTTTTACTTTGATCTCTTAATTAGATACTTAAATACAATTAAATTCACATGAAATCTTTAAGCTTAAAATAAAATTAATAATAATAATGATGATGACGATGACGATGACGATGATACTTGCAGCCCCAAAAATTAAACGAAACAAAAATAAAGAAAATGTTTTTTAAATGTGGCAAATGGATCAGCACGTGCTGATTTATAAATGCTCGTTCTCAAACAAACATGTTTGTATGAATGTTCAATATTTAGACATATTTATGAAATTACGCCCGCAAAATACATAAAAAAATGTATAATTTCCAAAAGCAAAGTAAATAAATGATATTTTAACTTATTAAAGACAAATATTATTAAATTAATGAACTGCATCAACACACTAGTTAATAAAGAAATATTTATATTAATCATATACATTTGTGTCAGATGCGGAATTTTTTTGGCGATGAAGGGAGGTATAGTTTTATAAGAAACATATGTATAAAAATGAATGAAAATGTTAATTAACCAAATAAAAACTTAACACTTTTAATTATTTGGGTGGGGGTTATAACCTTTTTCCTACCCCTGGATTTGCGAATGATTTGTACTTTGTATTTTAATTTTTAAAAAATAAGAATTGGACAGTCTATATTTCATTAATATTTGACACAATCTTTTTTATCTTTTATTTGAGTTCTTTAAATATTTTTTATTGAGAGTGTATAAAGGATTTTTTACTTAAGCAAATTTAAGGGTTAAAGCATTCAACAGCATCAGTTTTGAAATATGGTATATTTAAGTTAGTCAATCCGTTCGTAACTCAAAGAATTATTCATCTATGCTCTGACAAAGTTATATTTTTGATGCTTGTGACTTCCTGATTCGATTGGGGTACGTCCGTCGGTCTATTTGCTTGTCGTTCTGTCTGTGGAAATATTATTACGGCCAGATTATTAATCAGAATTTAATGAAACTCACTTACATCATTTGTAGGTAACAAATGCAATTTTGGTATGACATAAATCAGGGAAGTAGAAAAAATAAAAATTTTGAATTTTGTTTTTTTATTTTTAATTTAAGTAAAAAGATTTCAAAAGAAAATTTTTATTATTTTACAAAATCTATCCCAGCAAAAAAAATCTTAATTTGGAAGCAGTAAATGTGACTAGTGCATCCCTACTGCTTCTTTTATTGCTTTACAATTGCTTCTAGCTTACAAAAGTGATGCGAAAAATGAATATATCCAGCAGTTTTTCCAAAAAGATCATTAAGAAGCATTAATGCAGAGCCTCTACGCGAGGAATCTCATACAAAAATTATGCAATCTTTCATTAGAACTGGAAGCGCTGCACAACACACGCTGCCTTACAAAGCTGCTTCCGAGGAAGCATCGTTTTTTGCTGGGATATGTTAAACCATGTCATGCCGATTAAAACAAATCGAAATTAATATAACTTTTAAACTACTAGTCAGAATTATTTATAACTTGGAACATCCAAAGAAGAGGAGTCGGACTTTTTTATTATCTTGGTATAAAACGTGTTTGAGTGTAGATGCCCAGTTTAAAAGTTTTAAATTTGGGTAACAGGTAGTACTTATTTCATACGTGATATAGTAATGACATCATTATTTTAAAACATAAAATAACACCGTAATGGTAATAACCTGGATAACTACTTATTTTTTGATTACTTTTAGTCAAAAAATAATAGGCTGCTTGAAACTACATACATTTATATGCCTGTATATAACCAGAGCTATCGTAAGCCAAATAATAACTTCTTATTTTTGAGCATCCAAACTGTATAAAAATAAATAGTTATAGTTTGACTTTTAGGTTGAGAGGTTAGTAACTTACTATTTTGCAATATATTGTTAGTATATTTGTATGCTTGGGTCATAAATTTTTGGACAACTCAAAAAAAAACAACTAGTTATTCACTCAAATAATAACTAGTGTTTTACTTTATCCAATGTTACTTGCTAACTTACTGTTATTCTTGGGCTGCCACCCAGGCATGTATTTACACCTTTTGTCGTACATTAGAGTGACGTTTTAAAATTTCTCGATATTTTTCTTATTCATTTATATCTACCAGTTGTTAACAATCGGTTACCCAGTGCAAAACTTTTACATTTGGGTACCAAAGAAAAACCACCTTGAATAAACAGTGCATTTAATGAATTGCAATTACTTGAGTTATGACTATATTTCAATTTATTCGCAACTTTATATTTTTTTACATTAAGTCCCCTTAAAGTGCAGACAAAAAAAAATATTGTAACCTATATATCAAAAATTTTTGTTCTTTCAGATGTCTATTTACAGTAAAAAAAGAGACGTATTAAATTTATATTGAACAAAATTAATTTTGCTTTAATTTTTGTTGTTGTTTGTAACAGATATTTAAAAAAACGCTAAATCCATGTTTAGTAGTTCATTTAAAAGTGCCTGACTAGTTAATATGTGCAATTATTCTCACATTTAAAATCTGTCTACTCCAAACATAGTTGTAGTCAAAATGATAAATACATTTATATGAAATGAAACACTCTGAGTCGTGGAAATGATGTCAATGAGTCTGACTGTGACTGTGACTGTATCGATGTATGATGTTACTTAAATGTTGTTGAGAACGATGATGATCATGCGTAGGTTCCTGCAAAACGATGTGACTAAAAACCATGCAAAGTCGTGTAGATAATTTGCATTTGCATCAAAAGTCAACTGGATGTTGTTTTAGGGGTGATTTATGTGAAATATATCGCTTCATGTGTACATACTTGTATGTATATGCTGCCATTTTCCTTGTCTGCATGTTTGTTTCGTTTGAACGACAGTCAATCAGTACAAAATTTCGAGTTGTTTTAATGACAAGTTTTCAAAAAACGAAATAAATAAAAGTGATTAATAGTTTGTGGAATAATTTTTGCGTTAAAATATTAAAACAAATTCAATTAAAATGTGTTAAAATTTAAAAAAATAGTAGGAGAAATTCTAAAGTAAAATTTACCATTTTTTCCAAATATATAGAAGCTTAAAGCCCAAATATTATGAGGCTTGGCTTTTACTGTCGAAAACCTTTAAAATCCTTTGGTCTTAATAAAAAGTTTATATGAAAATATCAAAACTGCACAAATCGTCTTTATTTGATACCAGAGATAAACAAGTTATATGGTACCATTGTGTCAAATAACATTGACTCTTAAATTTGAATATGAGATTTTATTGAAAATGTGACCATAAATAACTTGAAATATGCAATAAGCAACTGATAGTCCTTATAACTTTTAAATACTGAATACCTTTATTATAATTTTTATTTCTTTACCTGAATTTTAACAAAACCTTATCCCATGCTTTCCTTTTTTACATATAAAATCTGTGAATTTTTGACAAAACATCTCTAGTCGATCATAAAAGTAAAATCTATAGGATCCTTTGTTATAATATAAAAATATCGAGTAAAAGGAATATAATTTTGTCACTCTTTTTCTTATTTGATCATTGTTGAACAAATTTTTCAACCCGATTTAAGTTGTTTTATCAAAAGTCCACTGTTGTTAATTACTATAAAATTACAAATTACATTTCACTCTATTACACGTGCGAAATATTTGACTGGGGCACGTTCAGATTATTTTCGGGAATTGAAACAGCAACTCACAGACTGGCAACTTTATATTTTGTATAATTTACTTGATCAAAAATAAGAATAAAAGTAATAAAAAGGTTTTAGTATCAATAGGAAAAATAAGTACAAATACAATTTATGTATTTGATGCAAAGAAGAAAAAAAACAGTATTCAATTTATGCATACCCCTGGACATTCCTAAAGAGTGGTGGTCAATTGTTGTGATAAACTCCAAATCTTATTTCAACATAAATTTCGAGTTGTTAGTAGTATTTTTTTCCCCCCAAATACCATTGTTGTATTGTTTCGGTTTGGATTTTTCAATGAAACCAACGATGAAAAGAGATCAATGAAAACACCTTATTTTAAGTTTACACATCTACAAGTGGAAAAAAGTAATACAAAACAAACAGTCTGCAGACTGGCAAACAATTTTCTACTTATATCCGTTTTTTTTTAAACAAAAAAATATTAACACTTTCGACACATTGTTGGCTGGAGATCGTTTTTTTCCAAGTTTTTTAAGAAAAACATTTTTTCCTTTGATCCTCGTTGTGTGATCTTTTGCATTCACGCAACGAAACGGTGACAAAAACATACAAATGCAAAAAACTACGCAAAAAGGGAGGAAACAGAAAACAATTGGTGACAGAAGTTGTCGCGACTTTGATTAATTGGATTTCGAGTGTCGATATATTTTATGCCAGACACCTAAATGAACATTTTGGAGCAACATTAACATGTCCACCTAAGACATGCTTAAAATCCAAATCTCACCAAATAAATCTCTTCTTAACTTGCTTAACAAGGCTTAAAAAAGTTAACAAAAAATATTTAGAAAAAAACATTTTATTTTCTGAGTTACAATTAAGCAACAGAATACTTTAGTAAAGTAATAGTTAAGGATGGCTTTTGTTTCAAGGTCAGTAGTTGTAAATTTTATATAACTTTCTTTGTAATGTTAAATGTCTTGGAATCAAAATACAAAAGCCAGTCAAAGCCTAATTTTTACTCAAAAGTTTTGGATATATTTTTGATCCGAACTACTACTATGATAAAACGCAATGTTAATCGCAAAGGCATAACATAAATCATTGGCTGTTTATTAACATGATCAAAGCAATTTTTTTTTTGTCACATAAGTGCAAAGAAATTTTGAGTAACTACATATATGCAAAAAAAAACTACTGACCAAAGACCTCGTCTGTACCAATATCAAACGGGCTTTTTATCAATTAATGAGCAAATGTCGTTATAATGAACAAACTTCTGCAATTTGGAAAACAAACCGGCTCTTATTTTTCAAGTTCTGTATAAAAAATTTGTATGTAAAAATGATTAACAACATTCTTTCAGAAAATTTTTATTAATTTTTTATTTTTAATGTTGTAAAGTGGTTACAAGAGCAACTGCAGGCCAGGGTCACATTTCTTCTTTTCTATAAAATGGTAGAACTGGACCCATTTTGTGCTGCTATGAAACCAGACAAGGGACTATTAGTTGGATTCTTTGCTTTAGAGTTATAATCAGAAAATATATTGAAAAATTGCTTTTTATCTTAGGAACAGTTTTCCTGTGACAATATTCATGTTTTTTATTTTTATTTAAATTTGAAATCAATCTGAAAATAAATTTTCCTGGAAAATGTCTTTTTCCCCAAAAAATTGTTTTTTTATACAATTTTTTTTATTTTAGTGTTTTACATAAAAAAGTAATCAGTTTTATTTTTTATTTTTATTTATTTTTGTTATTGTCTTGTTTATTGTTGCAACAATTCAGTGATTTAATTGCAAATTTTCTTGATTTGTTTAACCATAAAAACAATGAAAACAGATCACGCATAAACCTAAAACAAATCTTTTGCACGTTTTACACTAGGCTCTTATTTTAGTATTGCAATTGTTGTTGTTGCTTTTTAACAATCAACACTCTTAATTTTCACGGTTGCTTAACAGCAAAATATGTACAATAAAATGCATGAAGAAAAAACAAACATCCGTCCATACGTTTCACCTACAGACAAACAGTTAAAAAGCTTCATAAGGATTTTATTATTCACATACATATAAACATACATAAATATGTACTTGTACATATATCTATAAACATGTTTATACATACCTACATATGCATGTGTGTGTAAATGCATGAATTAAAAGTTTTGTTGTGAAAACAGTTTCATCTTAAAATCGTAACAAGTATTTGTAGGATACGAGGGCAGAATGAAAAAAAAAAACAATTCAAAAAGAGACTCTTTCAAATCAATTTAATAACAGCGAATATCACTCCAATATACAAACTGAAAGAATTGACTGGTCCTGAGTGACTCCAGTGGTTTTTAATGTTTATAAGTTATAGATTTCTACTAGTTTCATTGCTAATTTAAGCCAAATCTTGAGTACCAAATACGATGTATCGCTTTCAGGGAGGTATAATTACAGATTAAAATAATATTTTTTTTTCTTAAAAATAAGATTAAAAAGGTTTTCTGAGACTTTTAATTCTAAGGCCACAATGTTCATTCGATTCAGCTTCTATATCCTGAGTTTTAAGAATAATCAAACATCTTTAAGAAAGAAAACAAATTATTTTTGTATGCTTATTTTTTCATAAAGATCTGACGTGACTCTTAATTTAAGTTTTATTTTGTAAGACAGATATATATTTTAGTCATTATCAACTCTTATAACTTTGAAAAATTTCGTTGCCATAAAAAATCTTCCACAACAAATCTTCTCTAGTCAGAAATAAAAATAAGCAATTTACATTGTTTGAGTTTAGACGTTTCTACAAACTGAGCTCATTAGAACAGCTGCTTTTCATGAAGCATCAACTGGGTTAGAAATAACGCAAATAGTGACAGGCTTCGTAGAAATATCCTGCAACAAACAGATCAACTTCAAATCCAATTATAGGCAGAGTTATTATAGGCAGAGTTATTACACAAACCATTTGTAATAACAGTCAAACAGCCGTGTTTTCAGTTAAAACGTTACTTAAAATGTAATTTGTAAATTTGGTTTTTGTTAATAATTTTCTAAAAATATTGACAACTAAATGTGTACTTTACAAGGATTTAAAATTAAACTACGAAAAACTTGATCACATTTAAAACAGATGCAACAAAATTCAAACTTGAATCAAGTCTATTCAATTACCTCCCACAGAACATTTTATTTTTGTTAAAGCGATTAAATTAAAAACATACTATAAGGGTCAAAACAACTAATTCATCATTAGAGTCCAAATTCGAACAGAACATATTTAGGTGTCAGGAAATGTTTACAAGTATAAATATATTTGTTTAAAAAATAAGGATACGTTTTCATGGCTCCAAAATGTGTTATGTAGATAAGGTAAGGCCTCCACAGAGTGATCTTATCTCAATAATATAACGTGGAATAAAACGCCCAATAAATAATTATGGATTATATTATAATAAAGACACTATGAATTTTGTTTACTTATACGGATCGCTTGTGTTAAAACACTTTTCAATAAATCTAAATTTAGAAGAGGCTGTTAAGATAACCTCCGTATAAACGCTTTTCGTTAAATGTTATTATACCCTTCACACACACACATGTGTTAAG
>NDXZ01025746.1:0-10304 GCA_003055125.1 Paykullia maculata | reverse complement strand
TGCACACAATCTCCCAATGCCAGGAAGTAATTAACTGATGCAAATCTATAACAGAAATTATTATTTAAAGGGGCTTAAGTGATTTGGAAATATTAATAAAAAAAAATATTATAATGATTTATATACAAATTTACTGCCTGGCCCACAAAATGCGAACGATATTTTCTTTCGAATAAATATATGTCAAACAAAAACAAAAAGTTTAAATTTGTTTTTGTTTGAAATGTATTTATTCGAAAGAAAATATCGTTCGCATTTTGTGGGCCAGGCAAATATTAGTGATTAAGTGATTTCGGATTTTCGACTATAAAATCGAGTTTTTGTTAAAACAATTGATTTAACTAGATTTTTAAAGATTAGACTTTGTCCTCTTTTCGCAAAAAAACAGTTTATGAAAAAATTCTAGCCAGTCAGGGGGAGATATATTTTACAAGAGTATTATACAGTACAGCTGTTAGGAGATTGTGTGTGTGTCGTAAATTTTATAAAATAAATTTAAAAATATATGTAATTAATTTGTACATTTTACACTTTAAAAAACAATATTTTAAGTGTCAGACATACAATTCGCACTCTTGTACAGGAAGTGTTATTTATCCTTTTTTGATATGTAAATACGATAAACAATGTTGCAAATAACGATTTACTGTATTAGACCCACTTCTGTTATTCACATGATTGAAACCACCAACAACAACTGCAATAAAAACACTAACATCACAAACAAACTACAATCTTCATTACATGGTTCCACCAATCCTCGTGCTTCATCTTATGGGTCTGCAACTACATACATATTAAGACATGTAAAAGAATTGTATTAAGGTTGGTAACATTTAAATTAAAATCAAAGAAATTATTCACTATAGTGTATTATATTTGTATTCCTCTTCTTATTTTATCTTATCTCTATGGGTAATATTTGTTCAAGGTTTTGTGTGCCGACTCTGGGTGTAGTGTGTTGTTATTGGATTTAAAACGGCTTAAGTGTTATTTACTTCACTAATTAAGATATTAAATTAACTTTCATATCGAAGACTTTTGAAATTACTTTTTTGTAGTTCTTTAAAGCTTCTTGTTTTGCTTTTTCTTTTTGCTAAAGCAGCTTATGTGCACAAAGAAATGTTACTTTGCGAAAGAGCTTTATTTTTGAGCTTCAACATAAGGTGGGAACAAGATGACTACACTTGGCGAAAAAATTGTTTTGGAGAAGCGAATATGCCCCCGTGATTTAATTTACAGTTTTATTATTACCTATAAAAATTATTTCGTTAACAAAAATTTTTATCAGTAACAACTAGCAAACTAAAGTATGCTGTTTGGTGTAGTATCTCCTGCTGTATAAATGGCTTACAAATTTATAAAAATTAAAACGGTGTATCATCGTTAGAGAAGTGTAAGAACAGATAAGGAAAACCCTTTAACATTTTAGTTCCAACATTATGAAATCACAGCACTTGACTGTTAAAAAAAATTATTGAAAAGGCTGCATAATTAAACGTTAAAATGATTTTAAGTTAAAAATTTAAACGAAGACTATAGAAAAAATCAACCCCATATTTATTATTATTTTTTATTTTATTTTTATATTGTAATAGTTTTTAATTTTTTAGTCGAACTTATTTGATTATATTGAATTTGTTATTACCCAAAACTCAAGTTCATTATAAAGAAATTAATTTTTTGTTTGCGATAATTGAAAGAATATTCTGAAAAAGTAAGTTACCCGACATTAGCCAAGTGAACGCATTTTCGAAACCAGCTACGGTTTCATCATCAGCACTCGTTGATCGATATTTTAGTGTTGGATGATGAAATCGTTGCTGGTTTTGGAAATCCATTATACTCGGCTAGTGTCGGGAAACTTACTTTTTCAGAATATTCTTTCAATTATCACAAACAAAAAATTAATTTCTTCATAATGAAGAAATTTCAAATAAACTTGAGTCAGAATAAATAACCAATTCATTTTCTTTATATGTTATTACCCAAATAATCTTACTTTCTATTTGCTGCAGTGTAAAACTCATAAATAAAGCAAATCCCATTAAGATGGCGATAATAAGAAAATCATTGATGTTCATGTAACTGCAACATAACACAAACAAACAAATAATGCAATAAACACAAAAAGATGAAAAATAAATAAACCAACATTATAATCCATTGATTATTGAGTAAATAAAATATTAAAACTATAAACTGAAACAAAGAAAAACGTACAACATAAAAAATTAATCCTGAAGAAGAATTAAATGACTTAACTTCTCCACTAGGCCGTGTGTTTCTCGACCCAACCGACAGAAGATGTATAAATATTAACTAAACTATCAAAACAACAACAACAGCAGCAGCAGCAAAGACAAATATGCCAATATCTTTGAGTCCATATGTATGCATGCCCCAACAAATAAACAATTTCAATTTGAATTCGTACACAATTTCGTTTGGTTAAAATTGCAATACGGCGATGCATTAAAAAAAAAACTCCCCTTAAGGCAAGAAATAAAAGGAAAAAAATGCATTATTGGATACAATTGCAAACGCAATACATTTAAGATAAAACACACAAACTGAATAAAATAAACTACAGATAGACAAAATCCAAACAAATAGATAAACACAGAGAAATTGTTTAAAGAAGGAAAAAACGAAAATAAAAAAACATGAGCAACAGAATTTAGCAAAGTAATAAAGTGCTGCAATAAATCAACTTAATTAACTGAAAATCAATTCATAAATTATATTGGGTAGCCCTCGTACATACACGTATGAAAGAGTACATATGACAAACGCGTACACATTTACGAACTACAAGAATTATCATCATCTGTGCGATAATGTACTACA
The DNA here is from genome assembly GCA_003055125.1 of Paykullia maculata. Taxonomy (NCBI): domain Eukaryota; kingdom Metazoa; phylum Arthropoda; class Insecta; order Diptera; family Rhinophoridae; genus Paykullia; species Paykullia maculata. The sequence continues at coordinate 7,454 of NDXZ01025746.1, read as the reverse complement.
TTGCATTGGCTGTATTTATTATTAAACAAAAGTTGTTGTAGTTGATTTTTTCCTCATTTACCTTCTTTTTTGCGTAGATAAGTATGAGGCACGTAAATGCAAGAAAACAGAATAAATAAAAATTAAGGAAAAGAAAAAAATCACACACATGAATATGGGCAAAACTGATTGTTGCAGTTCAATTTTATTTTACTTAGTTAATATGTGCGTTTATGATTATATGCGAATGCACAGTGAGATCGATTGCAAAATTAGAAGTAAGAAAAATTATTCAGACTTATTTCAAACCTAGAACACCATTAGGAGCAGAATGAAGAGGAGGTTTAAATGTAATAATCTTATTAATATTATATATCAGCATATATTCAAATAAAAACTTATTAGTAATTCATAAAAAAAAAAATGGAATTCGTTAGTTTTAAGTATGTTGGTTCAGTTGGCCTACACTTATTGGCCTTAAATATTTTTTTACGCCTAAGAAAGTCTACTTTGTTGTTGTTTCCCATATTATGCATGTTGTAACAGAGAAATCCCAGCGTCTAAAGAAAGTGGTAAACAGGGTTTCTGGAAGCGAATATTTGTCAGACACAAGGTCTTATTACCTCACTCTATAATCATACATTTTTTACACACGATGTCCTAGACAGCCAAGGTTATCTGCGATTATAGGCCTTCTTCAACATACTTTTTGCACTTTTATCTAATGTTTTTGTATTTGGAATGTGATCTTTTTTTTGTAACAGTTTAACAGTTTTGTTGCTACAAATGTAGAATGACACAAAATGTATGTATACAACCTATGTAGAAGGAAGTAAGTAGGCCTTCCAGAGAAGGCAAGCATAACTACTGGATCTAAAAGAAGGTCTAGGCAGGTCTTATAAAAAGCCTTATAAATGAATGATTCCAAAAGGTCACCGCTGTGATTGTTCATCAAACTTATTCGCATACATGGAAAAATTAAAATTGTTTGCAAAATAAAATTGTACAGAAACGTCTTAAGTGGAACATTGCATATGAAAATCATGCGGTTCGGTGATCTTTAAGTAAGTCATTTGGTAATGCAGTTTTTTGGTAGGGAGATTCGGTAGAGACATTGATAACCGTTATGTAGATTTTTTTGTATTTCTTTTTAAAACAAAGCAAAGACGCCGGATGAAGTCGATTGCCTTTGTCCTTGGCTTTAAGAAAGTTTTCATTTCAAATTTACTAATAGTAACCCGTGCCACTAACGCAGTAGGGTAGAAAAACTTAAAGTCACGTCATTCAAAATAGCGCAGACACTTCAAATTTCCATATTAATAGAAACAAAAAAGATCGCTATATTTGGATGGGCTAAATCTTATATACCCTTCACCATTGGTGGCCCACGTGGGCAAATGGTAAAATTTTTTTCAAATATATCTTCAGCTTATCTCAAATATACAAAACAATAACTTTTTTGTGTAGAAAAAAAGAGGCAGTCGTCTTTTTTTGCTTATATCTCAGCCGGTTATGAAAGGATCTTGCGATCTTGCCGATTTTTTCGAAAGTATTTTCAAAAGTTTGATACCACATACAACCCTGGGTTACCTATTGGAGCTACGAAACCAACACTCGGACAGACGGACATAGCTAAATTGACTTCCCTATCTATAGGCATCCAGAATATATATACTTTATAGGGTCGCAAATGAATATTGTTGAAATTACAAACGGAATGACAAACCTGCCACATGTGTGAAGGGTATAAAAAGTTAGGAACTAAATATCTTGTTAAAAAACATTTTCCAATATTAATTATACGATTGAAAAGTGAAAGTTGGAAATAAATTTATTATTAAAATATTTATCTTTAAATGTCGTAATATTTTTTAAAAAGCTACAATAACCGCAGCAGTGTTTTCTGTGTATCGGATTTCGTCCTAGATTAATAAAGGTGTAACTCTTATTTTTAAGGGGATAATTTAAGAAATAGATGAACATTTTAAAAATACTTTTGGTCGATTTTTAAATAACTATATACATATGTATGTTGCAATTCCCATTGAAAGAAAACATAAACATTAAAAATTATTTAAATTTTAAAACAAATTAAAATAAATGTAAAAAGATTTTTAGCTTTCGCAATAAAAAAGAAACAGGTGTGGCAACACTAAACCAAAGTCAGCTTTCAAAGATTTCAAAGAAATAGAACGAGAATATTGAAAATAATTTTGTAATTGGTCCCACTGTAAAATGGCAAGAGTAATTTTAAGTCTGAGACAGTAGAGACTTTAAAACAAATGTTTAATCTTAAAGTTAAATGATTTTTTGTTTCATTTGTATTTCGTTTTCATTTACTTATAGCACTTTCTGACTAAATATAAACTATTTTGTATGCATTTAGTATTGATTTAAGGAGAGTTCTTTTTGTGCCTTAAATTTGTCGGTATAATAGATTTGGTAACGATTATGTAGCTAATGATAATTTTTAGGTTGTTATATAAGAAAAAGAAATAAGCAACTGAACGCAAAAAAATTTATTAACTTTTAACCAAACCATTTGATTATCAAATTTACTATGAAATTATTTAGGAACTTTAATTAAGACTTTAATACAAATATGTGTCTTATGAAATGAATAGCTCTTACAACAGTCATTAATACCAATGATTTCTTTTAAATACAAGTAGTGTAGGAAAAAGATTAATTTTTTCTTCAACATGGGTGCAACATTTGTAAAAGTGTTTAACATTTAATGAGGTTTTACAATATTTAAAACCCAAAGGCAGATACATATGTAGTTAGTTACATCCCGGCTATATTCGTATATACTAGTTCTACACATATGTATGTATGCCTTGCAATACATTTTGCGATTTAGAAGGCAACCAATTAAAAAAAAAGAAAACAAAATAAATGGAAAAAAATCTGCAAGAAATATTTGCAATCGAAATTTAAATTACACTTCTTTCTTTCACCTGGCTGGAAATGGGATTTGTTTGCTTGGAAAATTTTTCATTTTATTTCTTTTTCGTTTTTTTTTTGTTTTAAATGTTTAGAGGCAATTGCATGCTTAACTTTTGTTGGCCAGTTATGTTACAAATCTAACATTAGCAATTAATAATCTTTGGTAATAACGAAATCGGAGACCAGTTTCTTGTTTCTGTTACTTCCAACTAAATAGAAAAATGTGAAAAGAAAGAAAAACAACAACAAAACGAATACAAAAAATTTATGCAATCAAAATCAATTGGCAAGAAGTAAATATGTTTTCGAATATATGTTTGCTTAAGAAAATGTTATAAATTCTTAGTTAAATGTTTGCCTAAAGTAGAGCTGCACTATTTATTATGCCTTAAAAAAATTTGTCGCAATCTATTAGAAATAAGATACTTTTCTGTATCAAATATGTTAGAAAAAACAAGAATTGTTTCTTCAATATTTTTTCTTTTATTTTGCGTTATTGTTTTTGGATTTTTCTTATTTAGTTTTTAACAAAACACGACTTATGTTTCTGTTTTGTTAATAAAAAACGAGACTTTACTTTAGTTTTGCCATAAATTTCTGCCATAAAAAGTTTCAAGTTACAAGACGAGGACGACAACTTTACTGTTGCCGGTTGAAAGTGCTCAAAGTCTAAACGAAGAAGCGTAACGCTTAACACTAGTGTGTAGGTTTTTTGTTTCTAATATTACTTGTCGTTTTTGCATTTTTTTTTTGTTTGTTTAAAATGTATTTATTTATTTTGAGATTTCTATAAATTTTATTTGAATTGATTGAACGTACTTTGTCAAATGTACAGCATTGCAAATAAATTATGTTAAAATATTTATGTTAACAAGGTTTGTTTGAGACAGTTTTACAATAGTAGTACATGTACACGCAAAACAAATCCTACACAAATCTTGTTTTACTATTTAAAAGTATTTGTTTTTGCGTTTTTTTTTTATAATTTTTCATTGATACATTTATTAAAATTACAATTACTTATTTGAATAAAAAGAAATGCGCCAAAGGTATTAAGTAACACATTCAACTAACTCTTTGTTGTAAACTACCCCAGCAGATCGTGGAAGTCTAGTAATGATTTTACATATTCCCAAACCTCAACAAAAAAATATATGACATTGAGATGTGTATTTGTTACCAAGAGTAAAATACGCTATAAATTATTTCTAATGAAAATTATAATATGCATTCATTCTTTCTGTTTGCGGTTTTCACCATATTTTGCTTTAAGAACCCTCTATAAGGTTATTTACTTATGGTCTTAAATTCATATTTTTTAATTTTTAAAATAAACATTAACAAAAACAGCAATTTCTGCAAAATTTTTATATGAGTAAATTTAATAATTAGATGTTTATTTGATATATTTATTTTAAAGATTGTGAAATTGTACTTAACGCCGGCTAATAAAAAAAAAGATGTTAGTCGTAACATAATTATCAAAAACCTCTTTTATTGTAGATTTTTAAGAACCAAAAGCATTCGATAAAACGCTACACATAAATCGCAACTTGTTAAGCATAAAAATATATAAAACAACCATTTAATTAAATCTAGATTTATTAACAAGAAAATAAAAATAAAAAACAATACAAATCTATTGTATTTGCTAAATTTAACAACAACCTCAACTTGAACTTCAAGTCTATTATTCAACCTACTACAATTGTGATGATCGGCAGCGCATAGTCATTATAGTTCTCATCATCATCATCATTCTTGTCAGCCATCCGCAACAGCTTTGACGACGAAAACTACATGTTTGAATGCGTTTTAAGAAACTAGAGAGCATACAAATAACCATTAAATCTGTCAGCACATATAAACATGACAATCCAGCCAGAACTTAACAAAATAGCAATCAGAGGTAAAATAAAATAAGTAGAGTTAAAATATTTATAAAAAAAATACCAAAATACATTAACTCAAAGAATAAATTCGTTGCTTTTAAATATATGGTGAGATGCCGTAATACGAGCTTTACTTCATCATGGAAAGTTTGTTTCATCACTTTGGCATCGACTGATTAAAAAACAGTATTTAAGTTCTTGTAATGAAGAATAGTGAAGATGATTTCTAAAAAGCCACTAAAATATATCGTAGAAGATATATTTAAAAACCAATGAAGGCAATTGAACCCACAACTAATGATTTTATTCCTTTAGATCTCTTTTACAAGCTTCTTGAAGGACAAAAACAAAATGTACAACAGAAACGTAGTATATACATAGTGTTTTTTATTCGGGATTTCCCGGAACTCTGCACATTTTTTGGGAAAGAAATCCCGGGTAATTTGTGCGGGAATTCCGGGAATTGTTTGAAATGCATTAAAATGTGCGCTAAACTGTGGAATGTCGACAATATTATCATATCAAATAACATGTTAAACGTTCAGAAGCCCATTTATTTGGTAGTCGAAGAGATTTACTTAAGTTAGCGCTGATTAATTAATTAGTTAATACTTTATGTCAACAAATAGATGCAAATTCAAATCCGATATGTAAGGCAATGTCTGATGCTTTGAAAGTTCGAATTTGTTAAGAAGAGAAATAAAAACGTAAACACTTTTTAAATGTTTTAAGCACCAGAGATAATGCCCTTTTAACTATACATATACACTGGCAGGACTTTTTACAAATAACGTTTCAAAACAGGCTTTCAAACGATTCTGTAAATGCTTATTCTGTAAAGTCCTATTTTCAAATGTAAAATTTTGCTTAAATAATTTAATTCTGTGTTCTATTTGCGTTATATCAATGCTGTTGTTTTTGCATTTACATAGATTATAAGTATGTATGCGTAATTATTACCTAACATTTAACGCATTTAAAAACTTATTTAAAAGATCTCATGAATTGTTAAATTAAATTAAATAATATTTTGTATCGTTTGGGTGGGATTTCCCGAGAAACTGAAAAGTCAATCCCGCTTTCCCGGGAAAAGAAAAACTCTATGTATGTATACTGAATGTATTGTTGCTATTTGCGGCTAGTAAATTTTAACATTTGTATAAATACACAATTCTAACTTAGACAAGAGATCCCTAAAATGATGATGAAAACGAACAAAAAAAAATCTTATGGACTCACCGACAAATACATCGTCCTCGTCTCAGTGTACTCGTATAAACAAAACAATGACAATGACCATTGTGACAGGATCAGGGACATTTGTAAACGATAAATACAACAACGATTTCGACGAAAATGAAAAGAGCTATGAAAGAGGCTGCTGCAGTGCCATGATAGCTAAAGCTGCTCTAGCCAAAGCTATGGATCTTTAAAAAAACGCATACTTGTACCAGATACCAGTAAGCAGATGAAGCTCTGTTTTCAATTGAAAACAGACACTTAACTCAAAACAATCACATCACATGCTCGTCCGTCCGTCTGTCTGTAATCGTAGTCGTACATATTGCGTAGCGACTTGAGGTTTTGACAGTCTTGCAAACAAATGAAAACAACTGTCAAGTTATTGCGGCAAACACACAACCACAGTAATTTGCTGTCATATCATCATTTTCTGTTTTATTCAGTCACTATTTGTTTCTTCCTAAAGCTCTTCAATGTTTTATTAAAAACGGTCAGAAAACAAACAACAACAAAAAAAAACAATACAACACAGCACAACTCTTGAGATGTCAACAAGTCCAAAAAGCTTAGCTTGTTGTTGTTTTCCGTTTTGCAGTTGTTTTTGAAATGCTAAAAGTATTGATTACATTCATACCCTGTCCATCTTCCTACAAAAAAAGTGCACAAAAAACTAATTCGTACAATTCATCAAGTACGGAAAATAATTTTATATTTATATTATAAAAAACATAAAAAAAGAAATAAATAGATTTTTATCCAGCTAATAATAAAAACGCAAGTAAGGGTAATTGTATTACCGAATAAATGATTATGTTTACGAGTTAAATGTTTGAAAATAAAAGAATATTCCTTTGGATCTTTGCGGCATTTTAAACTGGTGCGCAAGTTACTGGAAATAAACGACAGATATTTTGTCATGCAATCAAATGTAACATAATTTTTTTAAGTCCTTAATTTAATTATAATTTTATTCTTTAAAAAATATTACACAAAAATTGTTTTAATTAGTTGGTTGATTGTGTTGATAAATATTATTTTTAGAGAAGCATGATATTTGGGGTCGTATACAATTTTTACCTACTAGTACATAAAATCCTTATGTTATCGCCTTATTTCTTACACTTAATTCCAATGAGTATTTACACACTAGAACAATATTTTGTCGAACAAAATGAGCTTATAGGCTGAAAGGCAAAAAATACATTTTTCTTCGCCTCTCTTGCCAAGTTGTGTGTTAAAATATTGTGCTGATCTCCTTTGTACTCCGTTAACTATCCTCTTCAGCAAATCCATTCAATTAGCGTATTTTCCCGATGCTTGGAAAAAATCATTTATAACACCAATTTTTAAATCTGGAAGTAAATCTGTTATCTCAAATTATAGAGGTATAGC
>NDXZ01025728.1:0-10719 GCA_003055125.1 Paykullia maculata | reverse complement strand
ATAAATAAATTGTGGTAAAATGGTACATAAACTAACTTTTGATGTGTTTAATTTTACAACACATTTATTTGTTGCAAACACAAAAACAAAACGAAATGAAATGAAAAATACTTAAGTGTTGCAAGAAAATAATATTTACTTGTGTTGAGTGCACATGAAAACAAAAAAGAAAGATAATTAGATGCGCTTTTTTTTTTTAGAATGCATATAAAACAAAATCTTTAAGCTGGGTTTTTTGGAATTTAAAAATGGAAAAAGGATTTTTTAAAACAGAATTTTTATTTATATTAACTTTCTGAATTATTTTAAAACTAAGATTTGATATTTTAAAAACAAAGTAATTTGCATTTTAGCGGAAATCGCTGTTTTTAATAATTTTTATGGGATTAATTAAATTTTATCTAGGGGGGAAAAAGGGTCGTCTGACATTTACATTTTTTTAATGAACCGTTAACCGTTTGTCTTGTTAATGTTACCTTGTGACGTAGCCTGGTTAAGTACCATTTAAACTTAATGTAATTATTTCATTAAATAAGAGCTATATAAACTCAACTGAAGACTATAAAACTTTGAAACTATATATAATTATAACAAAACCCTGAAAGCTTTTAAGACTGGTCATTAAAAGAATTAAGAAGGGATAATTTGGAAATATGATATTATAAAATTACAAATTTGATATTGTCTTTTAAACTTGCACATGCAGTATCATGCATCTAATTAAATTAAAATAAAAACTTTTATATGTATTTTATTTTTGCTCGAAAAAAAATAAAAACTACAATATTATTAATATGGTTTTTTACAACAGATTGATATTCGATCGTTTTTTTTGTTCAAAAAGTTTATTCAGGTGTCAATCAGTTTATATCTTTGTCGTTTTTAAATTGTTTCTACTTATACATATATGTTTTTATATGTATGTATGTATAGGTATATAGTTATCATCCAAAGTGGGTTCAAATTTTGTTATTTTGTGCTCAATTTTTGTAACTTTGGACATGAAACAAAAAATGGTCTTTAAGGGAAATATTAATATTTTTATAGGTTTAATTTTTATTTTATAAAATTTTTTAAATTTCAAGTATATTTTTGCTTATTTATATTTGGCCGATATTTCACTGCAAAAATGACCCCAAACTAAGGCGCTTTTTTGAAAACTTTTACGTCAAGTCCAATTTGATTTGGGTTATTTTTCAGAAAACTGTTTGAAATTATTCTCAAAGTCGAAATAATAAGTTCCTCTCTTTCGTCTGCTTAATCGTGTAAAGTTTGTGATAAACTAAATGGCAGAATATTGTAAATTTTTTCGTTAAATAAATAAATTCTACACATTTTCAACAACAATGTTTTTATTTTAAATCTTCTGCTTAATTTTCAAGTAAAACTATTTTAATTTCTGCCACTTGTAATTATAAATGAGTTCATTTTATAAGAATAAACAAACATTAATTTCCTCTTGAAATTACTTTTGTACTTAGTTCATTTATGTACGTATTTTACTTTTACTCTACTATGCTACATATTTATTATACTTTAATTAAATAAATTAAAATAAACAAAATAAACAACTTAAGACAAATCTTTACATATTTTTTTGAAAACTTTTTACTCTGTAGAAAAATAATGAAAAGAAAAGCAACAAACAAAGGGAAACAAAAAACTTTTTGGATTATATCAAGTGTTAAACAGGTAGTTGACAAAATAATTTACCAAGTAATTGTCTACAACAGCTAATCATTTTTGTGCTGGTGCTTTAACATACATCCCAGCAAAAATAAAGCTTCCACGGAAGCAGCTTTGTAAGGCAGAGTGCAATTGTGCATCGCTTTTAATTCTATGAAAGATTACATGATTTTTGTATGAGATTTCTCGCGTAGAGGCTCTGCTTTAGAGAACTTAAATGATCTTTTTGAATAAACTGCTGAAAATATTCATTTTGCACATCACTTTTGTAAGCTAATAGTTTTAAAAGGCAAAAAAAGAGCAGTAGGTATGCTTTCAAATTAAGATTGTTTTTGCTGGGGTATATGTAAGTATGTATTTCAGGCATACATATACATATGTTCGTTTGTATGTAAGTCGAACCTTTAGCACTTAATTATTCTAAACGACTTTTTGTAAAAAAAACGTTTCTTCTTATAGGACGTGTCCCGCCCCTAATTTAATATGGGCAACTTGTTTCCGCTAACAATAATTTGGCGGAAAGGGCTCGATAATCTTTTTTTTGTTTATTTTGCGATTTATATAAAATTTTGTATAAGAAATATTTTAAAATTAAAGATATTTTTTTTTTAAATTTTTATATTGCGGCAAATAAAAATGTTTTTGGATTTATTTGGTAGTTTAAATAAATTTTTATTTATGAAAAAACTTTGAACGATGTTCGACTTATCTAATTCCAATTCTTCGTTATAAAATTAAATCAATTATTTTTTTGCACATAAAAAATTTTCCGTATATTTTTTTGTCATTTAAGAAAATTTCAGCAGGAATTTAAAAAAATCTTTTTAAAATATGTGTCGACAAATTTTTTTAAACATAAAAAATTTGTACTAACTCTCTGATTATTAAAAGAATAGAACTATTTCATTTTATAGTTTGACCACATAAATTTTTATGTTGCACTTGTTTTACCACATGCCTTTTAATATCCCATTGTTGCAGTCCCACAAAAACTGTTTTATTGTTGTTGTTGGAAAGGAAAGAAAAAACCTTTTAAACTTTTATATGAGTTTCTCATGTTATTAACAAAATATTTAAAAACATTAACGTAAATGACATTTACAAGATTATCTGTGAGAGCAGAGAGAAAGATACAATTTTACAAAAGATTTTATACAAAAGAAAAGAAAATGAAAATTATGCAATGTAAAAGAGGTTTTCAATAATGACGGGTAAATATTTATTGGAATCCATCTAGCAAACAAACGGCGCTGATTATTGTCATTACCATTAACGCAAAAAAGTTAAGGACTGTGAAAGACCTAGGTCTTGTGCACGGCGAGAAACCCACTGCTTTGGGATTGCTGCATACCTTCTAGGACAGCGGACACCGATTTCGCGTTTTTTTGATGTATGGGTGATGGCAAATTATTGACCGAACCGGTTGTCTTGAAATTGCTTACTAAACGTTGAAAAATCGAACGTGAAGAGCTACCGCGGCTGTAGACAACTAAGCGGAATTCACTTATTGTGTCTGAACATAAATTTTGTCTGGACAAATTTTTTTTATATTGAGTTTGATGTCTCTCTTCTCAATATAAAAAAAAATTTTGTTCAGACACACTATGTTTACACTAACGAAGACTCATGGTAATTTGGCATCAGCGACAGAATAATAAACAACAGATTAGACAGAATCTAACAAAACAATGACCACCATAGGTTGTCAACAACTACCCGCGCCAGTTGCATTACCCACAACCGTTAATACTCTTTTATAAAAAAAATTGTTTTTTTTTCTTTTTCTGAAGGAAAATTTTTTTTCTGGAATAAAAACTCTAGTGGCAACAAAAATTTAGAGAAATTGTAACTTCTCATAGTTAGTTTTCTGCAGTTGTACAACCACATATTTTTTGCACTGTAATTAAACAAAAGACCACATAAAATCTAAAAATAAAGTTTTTCACACAATGTTTCCTTCATAATTAGTGTTAGGAGAAATTTCCAGTTGAGGGTAAAATTCAACGGCACGCACACACGTAAAACCGTATTTGTTTTATCCATGCAAACAGTTTCTGTTTAAGAAGGTACTTAAGTGCAATGAAAATAAGTTAAAATAAATCGAATATAATTGAGAGATTCACAAGCCACTCATATGTCCTAAAAATTTAAAATGGTTTAAGTTAATTTTTATCCTAAAATAATATGACTCTGACTGCTATGTTTATTTTGCTGTCGTAAACTATCCTTAGCCAAACAGAAAAAGCAATAACAAAGAACTTATACCATTTTAAATTTTTAGGAAATAAGACAATTTGATATCATAAGTTGCTTTTGAATCCCTCAAATATTATTTTCTTATCCAAAAAAAGTTGCCGCTCGGGAAAAATTATTTAACCACCACTAACTTACTACGAGAAACTATTTCGTTACTTCTTTAGTGAACAATTTTGATAGTATTTTTGTTAGAATATATGATACAATTTCTTATCGAAAAAGTATCGAAATTTCAACTTAAAAGTGTCCTCAATGTAACACATCTATATTTATGTACATTTCATTATTACAGTAATACTAAAGTTTATATACTTATAGCTAACGTTTGTTAAGTCTCTCAGTTATTAAATTCTTCTTATAATCCAGCTGGTTCATTCTTTCAAAATGTTTTCTTATTTTTTTTATTGTAATAATTTGTTTTATTGTAAAATTATATAAATGTAGAATTTTTTTAAAATATTTATCAGAACTTTGCAAAATGTTATATTACTCTTCTCTATGTTAAAAACAGTCCCAAAAATTAAACATCTTTTGGATCATTATTCGATAATAACGTAAATTGTTTTTTGTAAAATCATAAGGTGAATACGTAATAGTTACTCTGCAGTCATTAATATTAAAAAATAAACTTCGATTTGGAATATTACGTACATATACATATTCTATGAAGCGACGCACCACCAACACATTTGTATAGATTTTCGGAAAGTAATGACTAGCACAGCCAATACCATACGATATTATACCACATAATTGTCCATTGATAACAGCCGGACCACCTCCATCGCCCAAACAGGCATCTTTGCCATCCGAAGAGGCTGCACAAAACATTGAATTTTTCATATCGATGCGATAATTATCTGAACATTTCCTTTTTTGAAATGCTTTTACTGTTACTGTTCTCAATCCATGGGAAAGATTTGTATCATTTTCATGCAACGTACCCCAGCCGGATATCTGTACAGCGGTGCCCGCACTCCAACCTCTATTACACAAACCAATTGATTGAATTCCTGGACCTTTAACCGGAGAAAGTAATTTTATCACCGCCACATCCTTACCCAGTTTGAAACGGCTGTAATTATTGGGTGTTACAATTTTGTTAACCAACGATACTACTTTTATTTGATTGCGATTACCACCAGCAACTATTATTAGATTTTCAGCCAGCTTGTCCATAACACAATGGGCTGCCGTAACAACAAATTCCTCCGATATTAAAGTGCCGCCACAGAAAAATCTACCATTACTACGCAGTTGCACTATGTAAGGTACATCGGTATTGTTGGCTGGTGTACCGCCCACAATGCGTGACCGAGTTTGAGGCAATGCAAACGAAATTTTATTAAGAGCTACATAAACAATGGCCACACTCTAAAAAGTTGTTTTAATTTGATCATTTTAAAGCAAATTTTCGTGCTGTTGTGATCAACCTTCACTTGTTAGTTAATAAAATGAACTGGTGCTGTGTCTAAATGTTTTGCTATTATTTATTTAAGTTAAATTTTTAAAAAATGTGTCTGAAATACACAAAAGGCATTTATTTAAATATTTGCACCTTTATTTATTTATTTAAATTAAAAATTATTTTATTTAAAAATATATTTTTAAAACGCCTTGCATTAAATAGCATATTACGTAAGCTCACTATAAATTCATATTATATAGAGTTATGTAATGAATGTCTAGCAGCATATAAACCAAAAAATAAAAGCTTGATTTAAAAAGTGTACAAAACTGTGTAAAGTTTTTACCGAAGAATTAAAAAAAAGCTTAGGTAAAACTAAAGACTGCTCTTGTTTTGTGTATTATCTGGCTTATAACTCAACTGGTTCAAACCATTCCGATGTATAAAAGAGCACTAATGATGATTAACCCACAACTGGTTTCAAAAAGGCATTCCACTTGGTTAACATCGGAAACTTAATTTTGAATAAATATTATTCTTATTGACTTTTTTGACACGATTTTTTTTCAATGGAATTTGAACTCTGAAACTACAAAAAATCGCAGAGTTACAACAAAAATTGCCAAAACACAAAAGGCATCAAAAAATCTCTAAAATGATATATTTGGGCAAACGGCCAATGACAATGACAGATGTAGACGTTTGTAAAAAAATTTGAACGCTGAGAAATTAGTTTTTAAATATGTATATGGGTATTTGCCGATCCCGGTGTTTCGTGATTTCCCGTTTGGCATCCACAGTATTCAGACTTCTTTTCAATTTATGTTTGTTTGTATAAAACAAGTTTTAGTGCAAGTGTCAATTTCAAAAATAGATTTCAAAGATTTCCATCCAAAAGCAATAGATGTATTTGTGGGTGCACTCTAGTGTGTGTGTGTGTTTAGAAACTAAATAAGAAATCCTTTTATAACATTTTACTGCTTCTAAAATTTTTAACATGATTTCAATATCCTTAACTTGTACATATTTTCATATGTATGTACATACATGTGTTAGATATTGTAAATTTATTTTTGTATAAGAAAGTAAATAGATTTTAAGGATAATACGATTTATGTGTAATTTTTTTAGGAAATATTAAAATAAGTTTTACATGTGCAAATGTAGTATGTACATACATACATATGTACATATATATGTAGTCTATAACTTAAGAGTAGTTATATATGACGGTAGAATTTTTAAAATTTTTATTCTTAACAAATTTTTGATAAAACACTAGAAACAAAATACATTCATATACATACATAAGTATGTACGTATGGTTATGATTACTAATGGATAAATCCTTTTAGGGTTTTTTTTTAGATTAAAAACAATTGAAATGTTAAAACCATAAATTTGCATAAAAACCAAATCATTGACCTGTTTAAATTTAAAATTTATGCTTTATGTTTCATATTATGGTTTAGTGGTTCAATTAAGAAAATTTTATATATATTTTTTAATGTTTATAGAGAATTTTAAGAGTATCATAAAAGTAAACAAAAAAAATTCTGCTAATTTGAAAAAAATCTGTTATGGCTGCGACATCCAGTTTAAGTGTGACCTGCCTTTTAAATATTTTCATTCATTTCAATTATCAATGATTATACCCGGGTCAAAGTTAAAAAGTAATAAAGGTGCTTCGGAGAGGCAACTAATTTTTGTTACCTCTCGAATTTATATTTTACCTTTTCTGCGACAATAAGTAATACTATGTATAATCGTCAATATTTTTATACCCTTCACCTATATGGACTAAAATTAATATCCTAAGTTTTCTAAGCCTTTAAATACTTTTCGGACATGGGTACATACATATGTATACATATATACACACAGCCGAATAAAGTACTCTTACTTGTTTTTTCATTGATTAGTAGATATTTAAAGAACTAATTAATTGCATTTTATTTTTCTATAAAACTTGTAATAAAAAGTAAACTATGATTTATATTTACAAAGTACATATTTAAAAACAATATTCTTTGGTAATAGAATAGAATAGGTAATAGCTTCACATTATAAAGTAGGTAGTTGCACCAAACCGACTTTTAGCATGTGTATAAAATCAATGAGAAATTAATCATACTAAATTTATTCTTCCAAAGGCTTAACATTATTTTTTGTTTCTCATATTTATTATTATTAAGAATTGCATAAAATCTATTAACAAATTCCAATTTAATTTTTTAAACAAAATTGATCTGAACAGAAAATTTTTTCTGTTAAATTTTAATCCTATTGTGATTTTTTCTTTTAATTGCATAAAGGACATGCTTTTTTTAATGGTCTAATGCAGTTTTTCGATGTGCTCGATGATGACGAACAACTTTAAATGATATATATTAACGTTACAATATATATGTATTTATAAAATTTTCTAACCCTGATACAGACCGTCAAAAATAATCACAAATATTACAACCCTGTAACATCTGAGGAACAGTTGCACATACAATCCACGAACGCAGTCAAAAGCGCAAACGAAAAATAAACAAACGAAGAGTTTGTCTTGTTTATTTCATTTAGTCTTCGTTTAGTTGTGCGGAAGTGTGGATGTCGGATAGAGATATATTGATGAGCGAGAAATGTAGACAATTGTTAGAAGTTCATAGTAAAATGCACAGTGTATTGAGTAGAGATGAATGAATAATTTTTGTGTTTCTTATTACTATTCCTAACTTGCAAAATTCAATAATAAATTAAATGTGTTGTTAGTGACAAATGAAAACGAAAGTAGAAATTATATTTCAATAAAACAAAAGAAATATTTTAATAGGCAAAACAACAAGTCAATTAATCAAGAAAAGTTAAAACGTTTGGAAAAGAAAGCAAAGTAAGAAAATGTTAGCAAAAAAAGGAAACATGAAGATAAATAAAAAAATAAAAAGAATGAAAACAGAAATGTGACGTTTGCTACAAAAAATTTTTGGTTGTTTAATATGATATGATTGCTTTAATAGTGTTTTAGTTAATTATAAACAAAAATGTAATTAAATATTAATAAATCGATATGCGATTGCAAAACAATAATTTGTAAAAGAAGTTATATGTAAAAGTACAAGAAAAACACTTCAAATAAAAATTGTTTTTGCTGTTAACCAGTGTTGCCGAAACAGGTACTTGTTTTAAAAATGTTCAAATATAATATTAATATATAAAATGTTCTATAGATTAATAACAAAGTTTAATAATTTTTTTCTTAAAAATTGCTATAGAACTTAATATATAAACGTTTTCTTTGAATATGTATGTATGAAAATTATTGTCGATAGAAAAATCAAAATTTTGAAATTTTATTAAACGCTATCATAAAACTTATTTTTCTAATAGGTATTAAAAGTATTAAAATATCACTTATTTTTTTTTATAGATAAGAAAGATTTATTTTACATTTTCATAAATTTTTTTAAAGAAGTTTTGTACACAAATTTTGTTTAATATTTTAAACACAGACAGATAGTTTGTAGTATGTTTGTAATGTAATTGTGACTAAAATTGTAAAAAACAATTTACAAAAGCACATAGGTACAATTTGTATCTAAAACATTCTTATAAACGAAATATTCCAGCAACGCTAAAAATTCCTTTTCAGCTGATAATTTTTTAATATTTTAATGCAAAAAAATTATACATTATTTCTCTTTTGTTATTTTAAATTGTCAAACTTTATACTACCTATACCTACATATGTACATATGTACAAACATACATACATATATACATATAAAAAGTTTTAACAATAAATTAACTTTTGCATTTAAATTAAAGCCTGTTTGCATATTGTTTTGTTTTTATAGGTACCTATAAAGTTTCACTTTAAGAAAAGGAATTTATTTTGAAATCATTTAAGAAAATTCCCGGTATCAATAAAAAAATACCTACCAATATTTAAAGAACAAACAATAAATTCCTTCAATAAAAAAAGTCTGGAAAGTCTTAACCCAAAACTATGTTTAAAAGCAGAGTTTGGTAAATTGGTGTTCTTATAAAAGTAAACAGAACAGTGACCCTGAAATTCTTATAAACCTTGTGATTTTAACACAATTATAAATATTTAAATATTATTGAAATGTATTGCCTGCAAGATTGCAGAAACAAATCTCAATTAAACACATGCTTTTAAACGAAAATGACCAGAATGTGGCTATAAAGTGAAAAATTAAAAAAAAATGTTACAAAAAACAGCAAAATTACAAAATGAATAAAATAAAGATAAGCAAAAAATCTTCATTATTTGACATTTATTATTTGTTTTTGTTTACCACCTACAAAAGCGAAAAGCAGAGCAAAACACGGACTCTGACAATAAAAAAATTCGTAGTATTGTTTTTGTCATACATATTAACCCATTGCGTGCAACTATTGGAGTAAAATTTACGTTCCACACAAATTCTCAGCAGCAGATACAAATTAAAAGAAAATAGTAAGTTGGCATAATTTTTGGCATTTATATTTTGGTTTATTTTTTAAAGTTTAGGGTAACCAAACTTAAACATTTTTTTTCAATTTGTGCGAATAAATTTCAATTGCAATTTTTAAGATTATATGTAAAAAACAAATTGTATAAAGCTTATAGTACACGAAATGTAAAAAGCAACATGTGCATGTGACTGACGTAATTTTGTCGTCATCATGAAGCAACATTTGCTACATGTCGTGTACTTTCACTTTTTCGTACACTCACATGCAGTACACATCTGTATGTGTTTAAAAACACCCAGTTACATATCGTGTACAATCAAAGTTTTACCGCATGTAGCCCCTACATCACATTTTAAACATGCAACCGATATGCTAAACATTTACGTGACGTCAGAGACACATGTGCATGTTGCTTTTTAGATTTCGTGTACTACAGGCCTAAGCAATGTACAGAGAATTAAGCTTCCAAAAATAATTTTTTTTTAATTAATAAATTAATCGAAAACGTAAAATGTTTTAATCAAAATTAAAGTTTTTATGCCATTAAAGTGAAACACAGAAAAAACTAAAAATAGTTTCAATCTCCAAAATGATTCAACCAAGCAAAAAAATGTATTGGAATTACTTAAAATAATAAAAACTAAAAATATCGATTTTTTCCACTTAACAAAATTTTAGATTTTATTAAGAAATTAATTTAAAAAAATGTACTTTAAACAACTTGTTAATTGAATTAATCAAAATGTTAATTGAAAAAATTTCAATCAATGAATGTTGCCTCGAAATGTCTCATATGATCACTGTTGCCAATTTAGCGTTTTTCATGCTAGATCTAGCACTTTCAAAGTCATTTGGCATTAAAAAACCCGATTTAGCATGTGGCATATTTTCTAGCATTT